>OY829515.1:2732708-3012708 GCA_963691665.1 Clepsis dumicolana
GGTAAAGGGTTGTACATTAAACAGTATAGAAATGGAAAGGGTTTGTGTTTAAAACGATTAAAAAACTAAATAAAAGGCTACCCAGACGTGCTCTTACAAATGTTGATATTTTAAAACATTCAACAGATATTCCTTATTTTCGTGGTGTTTACATGAGAGACAAATTGCCAAACCGTCCAAAAAGAGTAGAATGTGCAATCGTAAATTTAGATAGTTCTAAAAACCAAGGGACTCACTGGGTAGCCTATGTCAAAGATAATAATCATTGTGAATATTTTAATAGTTATGGTGATCTTCAACCGCCGCTAGAATTAATAAAATATTTGAAAAATTATAATATTTCATACAATTATAATATTTATCAAAAATTCGATACTGTTAATTGCGGACATTTATGTTTAAAATATTTAAAAAAATATTGGAATAACCGTTTAAATATCTCTGAACAATAAATAGCTTCTCATTCTCACGATGTCTTTCACTTTGTCCATAACGGGATCCTCCTCTACCCTGATTACGAATCACTCGCCAGCTCTTCAACTAGATGGTGAATATGAATGCGGGTTGCTATACTTGTCGACATTTAACTCGATACCTAATATTGACAACCGAAATAATAAGTTTTATTATGGTGATAACGAAGTAGTAGAAATTCCTGAAGGGTCATATGAACTTCAAGATCTTGATGATTATCTTAAAAGACATCTCCAAGGTTGCACCTTTACACTGACATGCAATAATAATACGCTAAAAACATCTATATTGTGTTCCAAAAACGTCTATTTTAAAAAACCAAATTCGATTGGTAAGTTACTTGGTTTTGGAGAAGAAACAGTTCAGGCGAATATATTAACTGAGTCCCCTTTTCCCGTGTCCATTCTGTCTACAACTATAGTACGAGTTGAATGTGACATCGTGAGCGGGTCATTTATAAACGGAAAACCTAGTCATATAATTCATGAATTTGTGCCAAATGTACCGCCTGGTTACCGGATTATAGAAACACCTAAAAATGTTATATATTTTCCTGTTACTCAAAACAGCTTAAACGCTCTTATAATAAGAATACTGGATATAAACGATAATTTAGTGAATTTACGTGGCGAAGAGATTCAGATATATTTACATCTCAGAAAAAAATGATAGACTTTAATAAATGTACGGTCTCAAACAGCAAAGCCGTTAGTGCTCATTGTGCTATCAAGAAAAGAAGACCTAAAGGACAACTAACGAAGGAAAACAAACAGTTTTTAAAAAACATAGGATTATTAAAATGAGTATACTAAACTTATCAGACTCCTTTAGCTTTGATAGCACGATTGAAAGTTTCGAATATCATTCGTATAAACCGTACGTAACAAGTTTCAATTTAAATGATGAAATCCGTATACCTATCAACCAGCAAGATCTATACGTATTACCATCAGCGAGTACTTTATACATAGAGGGTACTATAGAAGTATTCAACAGAGAAACAAAAGCGAAGGTGTCCAGTGTTCATTTTACAAATAACCCTATACTTCATTTATTTCAAGATATTCGATATGAGCTGAATGGGATTGAAATAGATAAAATTAAAAACGCTGGGGTCACAACAACAATAAAATCTCTTGTGTCGATGAATGAACTTGAATCATCGATGTCAAAGTTATGGGGCTGGGATGTTGATGGCACAAAAATTACGCATGGATCATTTTCTGTGTCAATTCCTTTAAATAAGATTCTTGGCTTCGCAGAGGATTATAACAAAATTATTATTAACTGTAAGCATGAACTTATTCTTTTACGATCCAATACTAATTTAAATAGCGTAAAACTGAACACAAATGAGTATATAGGTAACATAACTATATCTAAAATAGTATGGCGCATGCCGCACATTAAGGTTTCTGATCGTGAAAGATTAAGTTTGCTTAAATATTTGGAAAGAGATCGAGCTATTCAGGTAGCATTTAGGAACTGGGATCTGTACGAATACCCGCTTTTACCTAAAACATCAAAACATTCTTGGGCCGTCAAAACTTCGTCTCAAGTTGAAAAACCTCGATATGTTATAATTGGATTAAAAACAAACAGGAAAAATGTTGCTGATAAAGATATATCGCGTTTTGATCATTGTAATTTGCGTGACGTTAAAGTTTTTTTAAATTCAAATTATTTTCCTTATGAAAACTTGAATGTCAGTTTCTCGGCTCAAAAATTTGCTATATTATATGAACAGTACGCTAAATTCCAACAGTCTTATTATAACCGCAGCCAAGCACCGTTGTTGAATCCACAAGACTTTATAAATAAAGCACCTCTGTTTGTTATCGACTGTTCTCGTCAAAATGAAACCTTAAAAACGGGTTCAGTCGATGTGCGGATTGAATTAGAGTGTGACACAGATATCCCTGACAATACCGCGGCTTATTGTCTTATTTTGAATGATAGTATTATAGAATATAAGCCGTTGACCAATATAACAAAGAAGATATCATGAAACTAGACCATCTATTCGTAGATGTTCAGGGGTTTAAATCATCTAAAAATGAATTTATTATTAAAGAATTTGCATACAGTACCTATGAACACACGCAGGCGTATTTAATAAAACCTCCATATTCATTTTCTACGTTATCAGAAAACGAAAAAAGGCATGTGAAATGGATAGAGAGAAACCTTGGCATTATGTGGCGTGAGGGGTATATCGACCACAGAGAATTTAAGAGAATGATTCATAATTTCTTGGAAGGCAAAAAAATATATGTAAAAGGTTTTGAAAAAATTAAGTGGATTAATGATTTATGTGCTGATTGTACTGTAATAGACTTGGGAGAGAAAGGTTGTTCTAATTTTCAATTAATGTATAAAAAGTATTGTATCGACAACAGCTCTTATAATTGTCTACATCATAAAAAAGCTTGTGCCTTAAAAAACGTTATATGTCTTAAAAAATATTATTTCGATATTATGCATATTTAACATTGTAATAAATTATACCTAATTTTCAAAAATAAATATTTACGTTTAATCATTTTTTTATTTTTTAACCCAGTCAAAATTAGTTATCATTTATTTTGAACGAAGACTTTTTATATTAACCCATTTTTAAATAATTGAATTTGTTTGTTTAAAAATATGAAATAAATGATAACGATTCATACCTGTGGCTAATAATAGTGTTAATCTATTTAAGCGATATTTACTGAAAAGATTTTTCTTGTGCATTTAATCATGATAATTTTATTTTCGTTTGAATTATTGCTTTATTGACATACTTACAAAAAAAATCTTTCCTGTTGACGTATCGCTTAATCAAAGGAATAAAACAAGAAAATTGTTGACCATATTTATTTTCAAAATTATATACAAAAACAGTAAAAACATTAATAACTAACACTATATCCGCACAACTTCTTGGATATCTTATTTATTACACTTTCTGTACTGTCTATTATCTCATCGTATCCGTCACTTGCCACATACTGCGCACTGAGCATAACGTTTTCACCGGTTTCGTCGTTTTGATCCGGCGCGGAGTCACTTATGTTAATTATTTGGATTTTGACAAGTCTGTTCCCCTTAGTTGCTTCATTGTTTATAACGAACGACGGCGGGTGACCTCGTACACTTCTCTTTACCACTTTGTTTAGCCTTAGTTTTGGTTTACTAGACTTGGTTTTCGTTTTGGCACTTGCAATTTTTTTTACAAATTCACTGACTTCTTCTTCTTCTTCATCTTCTCGGAATCCTAATGGACCCTGTGCATATTGCGAAAACATGATTTGAGTGTCTTGCGTTCCTTCCATATTCTGAAACAAAAGAAATCAAATAAATAAACGCATCTGGCAACACATATGAGCATTTTCATACGCTTACAAAACAATAATAGCAACAAAATAATACGAATAAATATTAAATAATGCCAATTTTACTTACCGAATCGGGAATGGATCAGCTCGTCTTAATTTTCAAAACTTTGGAACGACTTTACTCAGTTATGAATGTAGAGTGCAGAATGATAACTTACTATAACAGCCGCTATTTATAATTACAGTAATTTCATGCGTCAGCAAATTAAATTAACACGCGCTTCGGAGCATGCGGTGCATACCGCCGCGCTGCTTAATGCCGATCAAATTACAACGACACGTAAGGACTTGTTATAATTGGTACCAAATGCAATAAATGTGAATAGGTATATTTCACGTGTCAGCAAATTACCTTAGCACGGGCTGCATGCCGCCGCGCTGCTTAAGACACGTAAGGACATGTTTTAATTGATACCCAATGCAATAAACGAGGATAGGTATTATTTGCCTGTTCAACAGAACATGATTTTACTTACCATTATCAAAATATTACATTTAAAATTAAGCCTGAGCCCTGAGCTTTTTGATGACGGAAAACATCGTCAGGAAACCTCCGAAGCGAGAAAACTCAATTTCAACTCAAGTAAAATGTGTTTTCAGTCGGTATCCTCGCAGTCTATATATACTTAGGTGGGTGAAAGAAAAAAAGAAAACAAATGTTAATAACACTTCATATTTATTTATTAAAAAAAAAGAACAAACCATACAATTTACAAATCAATGTGTAATTATAAAAAATAAAGTACTTAATGATAATCTACTTATTTGGTATAGTCAGCGTCAAAAGTCGCTCATCTGGTCGTAGAGCGAAAAGGTACAAAAGTGATGAGCGGCTTTTGACGCTGACCCTACAACATACATAATTATAATTTTACAATAACGTAAGTACTCAACGTATTTTATTTTATTAAACACATTCTAATTTTTTATTACCCATTGGGTGCCTACGAAATAAAATTACAGCTCGAGGAAAGGTCGCTTAGATAACTACTGTACTAGAAAATAGACTCATGTCCCCAAGATTTGGTTGAAATTTTGTCTGATAATATATGTCGTTTATCGTCTTTGTTAGATAAAGCAACTTTATTGACAGATTGAGTGAAGATCTCGTGCCTAATCGATTTAAATAATATGTGTTTTTTCCGAACTATTTTATCATTGAATAACACATCCCGATAATCATTTAATGTTAACTCTTGAACTGCTGGTTTTTTTATTCCTTTAGCCTTTTTGATAAGAGATTTATCACTTTTGATACAGTATAGTTTAGAACGTAACCCTATAAACTCGGTAATAAGTTCTCCTCCTAACTCATCTTTGAATAACCCAGGAATCTTCTTGTTACGTAAAGGTATTTGCAAATCATTTACAGGGTTATAATTGCTTGTGTCAAAAAAGTTTAAAAAAATATTTTTTAAATCGCTGTAAAAGTCTGCAGTTTCGATTTTGTAAATAAAACTGTCGGTATCAGTGTAGCACAGAGTAACTTGATCTTGGTAGTGTTTTTTTATTACCGTGTAGTGAAATTGGTACATATGACTTTTAGAAAGTTCTAATACAGAGAATCCTACGTAGATTGGTTTATCTAAAATTACTTTTTCAGGCTTCATTTGTACGACAACCAAATTTTCAGACAACACTGTTGCACTATGGAAATTCGGTTTGGCAATTAATTTGTTAGCACAAGTAAACTTTTTTGTTTTGTTTTGACGGTCGTGCCACTTATTTACTAATTTGACGTCAACTCGCCGCTCACTGTCTTCAAGAGTTTTCCCAAAAACTGAGTTATTCATTAATTTAAAAAGGTCTTGTTGGAAAGGAGTAGTAGCTTTTTTTCTCAGTTCTGTATTTAAATGAATATACTGTTTTAAGAATGGACTTTGACGAAACCTTATAACGCGATGGATTTTATCAAGAGTTAAGCCGTTGCGTAAACATGTTTTCAGATGGACGTAATGAATGACGTATTCGTATTTGTTATATAAATTTGGGATCAATTTGGTCGTTTTTCCTCCTGGAGGAATAAATTTTTGTGCGCAAAATGGATAGTCGTTATGGTTATGGTGTAAATTTTCCGGATATAGCAAGTCAACTTCCAGAATAAATCCAAATGGAGCATCATCTTCGACAGACAAAATATCTAGTTGGGCAATTTCATGATGATCTAGAAAACTAAAATTAGACATGGGCAACGATTGACACATACTGTAACCATATAAGTTATTGCAATCGATATATACTAAAAACGAGTCTGGTTTATTCATGTCATAAGTTTCCATGTACTTATTATTAGCCTGAGCATATCTGGTCGAACACATGCAAATACCACCTCTTATTCCTTTTTGTATGAGTCGAATTATTTCTAATTCGGTTATCAATTCAAGCTTAACTCCGGTTTTTAATAACATAGCATCAAACGATAAGCTTGGAGCAGTTAAATAGAATGCCGGATCTAAATGATAATTTAACTTGCAAATGAACCGAAAGTTCTCAAAAATATCTGATAAAAGCAACACATCAGTTTTTAGGTAAAGATCAGTATATTCTCCCATATCTTTGATTTTAAATTCGGACCATACAGATTGCGCATGTGCGTAATCTGAATCGCTTATTTGTTCGTTGGAAAGAGAATTAAAAAACAAGTTCTGTGATGGAAGCTCGGTCTCTGTAAACTTATCCCAGCTCGACATATAATCGTAAGGATAAATACCTTTGCGAGTTAATAATTTATTTTTTTTAGTTTCAGGATAAAACTTGTTCAAGTGAATAAAATCATCTTTATGTAAACCATTCGCTAATTTTTCCAAGCTTGTTCCTAAAAATTTAAAAGAGTCTACAAATCGAATTTGTGCATACTTTTGATCTGAAATCCACAAAAACTTAGTGAACGAAATATAATTTTCTTTATTTTTTGGGATTACTTTCACAGGCCCTGAACATTTACTAAGTTCCTGTATAAACAAATGACAATCGTAACCTGCTAAGTTATGAAAGAAAACAGGGACCAATTTAGGAACGCGAAAGCGCAGATTGCAGTACTGGTGCGCGGCACCGCGATAACGGCCCGTTAGATGACAGTGATCTCTTACTTTGTCTGCAAACAATAAACCTTTACACATATGACAATTTTTGGCACGTTCATGAGCTAAAGAATCTTCTACAGTAAATATCATGGGAATTTCTTTTTCTAAAACGTTATGGATGTCTTTAATATGTCTATATAAATAATCTACGAATTTCTGAGCACAATCTGGCCCTCGGTATTGAACAAAACGATTAAGTTGCTCATCATAAGAGCAAATTATATGGTACGCGAAAGCGGCTGGTAAATGTATTTGTTTATTTGTAGTAAAACTACTGTCAGTGTTAGGTTCACAGTTCTGATAGGGTTTAAGGATTGTCTCAAAGTCAGCATACACGACAAATGGAACGTCTTGTTTTCGTTCAAAATGCTTAAATTCGAGATAGGTGCCTTTCTCCGGAAGTACCGTAGCAACCCCACTACAAACGTGACTATTGAAACCGTGTTCAGTTTGAAAAAATATCAGACAGTCTTCGCAGAAATAAAGCTTAGCATGATGTTTGGTAATCTGACCGCGAGCAAGACGCGGTAAATTAGTAATCAAAACATAATGCGACTTATTACCGCGTTCGATTAAAAGTAAATTGATTCGATGTTTCCTTTTATATTGCGATCTGTATAGAGGTCCTACAAGAGTTCGGTTGTTTTTTAAAGAATATACGTTAATACTGATATCAATATTGTGATGCTCAAACGTAATGATATCGGCTAAAGTGACAGGGAAACACATATTATCAAGTTTTAATACGTCTTTAAAATGAGGATAAGATGATAGACGCTCGCGATGGTTTTGACATGGGTAAAGAGCAGCAACAACACACCAGAGAAAACAATAATTATCATGATTTTGAATATTAATGCAAGCTTTTTTATTTTTTATTATCTTAGGTAAGTCTATGTAAGATGACGCTTTCAATGGTTCATACTTATTTATGTTAACTTCTAAATACAAATTAGATAAGAAAGTCCAACCAGAATCGCGCTCCTGAAATTCTTCGATTTTTTTCTGTATACTAATAATTATTGTGTTTAAAAGCTCTTCGAATTGATAATTTTGATGTATAGGAAAATTTTTCGTTGCAAAAGATTTCATTTCCTGCTTGTCATCTTTAAACAAAAGAAAATCGCCAAAATATTCGAAATTTACTTTGAGGGACACATGTTTTTTAAGCGAATTTTCCAAAATTTTTTGCATTTTAGGTTTTACTGTAATCAAAAATGATTCAGGTAAACAAGACTTCAGCTCATCAGTTGCCATTATTCTATAAGATGCTATGCGACCTTTAAAAGCAGACGAAATTTCAACAACCTCATCGTTTAAATTTACACCCGAATTTTTTCTATGCTTATTACTTCTAAGGTGCCCTACCCACTTCCTGCTTTCTACTGTAATTGAACACTGAGTGCAAAAGGGCATGTTTTATGTAGCGACTTTGCTTAAGCTGTAATCCTGGTTTTATATGTTAAATACACAATTTGATAGTTTCAATTTTAATCAAATAATAAAAAGAGACAACCTGCAGTATCCGTTAAAAGCAAAAATAAAAAGTACTAAATTAGTACTTACTTAGTATCGTTACAATAAATTTGACGTTAGCGTCCTTGAAAAGTACATTTATCTTTTTAACAAATTTTTGCTATGCCCTCCATTCAACAGTTTTATCATCGATTTGCGCCCTTAAAGTAATATCGTTAAAAGCGTTTAAATTATGGTTTCATAATAAATCGTTAACATTTATTAAAAACATTTATTAAAAATTACTTGATACACAATTTGATGCAGTTTAAATTTTATTCAAATAAGTAATAAAAAGAGACAACCTGCAGTATCTGTTAAAATCAAAAAAGTACCTACTAAATTAGTACTTAGTATCGTTAGAATAAAATTTGACGTTAGCGTCCTTGAAAAGTACATTTATCTTTTTAATAAATTTTTGCAATGCCTCCCATTCAACAGTTTCATCATCGATTTGCGCCTTTAGAGTAACGAGAGCCTTTTTCCAACGCTCCTGACGTAACTCACCGCGAATATCAGCAGTGTTGTACACCCGCAGCTCCAAGAAAAAGTCTCCGTTGAGGGTGCAAGCTCGTTTTGTTGACCCGTTCGGTACCCGGCTTATAATGGATGAATCAAGCGGATCAGTCTCAGCAGGCTTATGGTTAACAGCAACGTCTTCAGGAAATATTCCGAACACGTCAAACGGGTTTTTAGTTTCTTTTTTCTTGGGTGCAGCAGATCTGAAACATAACAGACATTAAACAATGAATAAGACAGTTGTACTTAGTTCGTCGAAATTCATTAAACAAATTACAAGAAAAATACCTTGGGGTTGACGGCTTTCTTTTTTGAGCAGGTTTTTTTATTTTTGGGATACTGACATCTGCAGCGGCAACGCTCTCCTCTGAATCAGATCTGAAATAAAAAATATGTTTTTATTACTCGACATTTAAAATAACCATATACATCGATAAAAAAAGAAAAAAAAATACCTTTTTTAAATGAAAAAAGTAGACAAACAATATTTAAGTAAATATGTACCCAGCTGACAAAATAAAAAACATGAAATATGAAAATAAATATAAAATGGCTACCTGTTTGGAGCTGAAGCTTTTCGTTTTTCAGCCGACCTTCCCACTTTTGACCGAACGGTTCCGCTGTTTGCAACAGTGATGGGTTCAAACTCGGAATCAGACCTGAAAGGAAATTAAAAATATTAATGCCTGTTGGAACCCTACAAACAATATGAACCAAATGTTTTAATTTCGTTAGGAAAGTAAAGCGTTAGGTACGTTGAAATACATACTTACATTTTAATCGATGTATAAAGCAAATAAACTTTACTAACGTAGAAACTCTGCACAGCTTAACCTCTGAGCTGAAGATGTAGAAGACTTGATGCACTGTGCACGTCACGTTCGAAATTGGAAAGGAACAAATTAGCCCCGCGCAAAAGTTTTAAACGAAATTATTTGCTGATTTTACTAAATGAACTAGGGCTGTCGCATTCCAAATCACAATTGTGTATTATGCTTATGTGCACATAACAGTTCTTTATTTTACATTATTTAATTCTCGACGCGATGGAAAGAGGAACGTTATGAATTTGTCTATCTGTCTGTTGGTAAATCTGCCTACTTCGTATTCCACATATGCATGTATTCAAGATACCAAAAAACTAATCGAGAGTGAGTTGTAAGCTTTTTTTAATTTACTTTTTTAATTTTTAATTTACTTATTTATTTTTTATTTATTTATTTCTCACCAGCTAAATTAAGGAATTACCTAAATATTAGTATTTCAGTAATTGTAGTAATCATTATTTCTTTTAAGAACATTTATATTCGCATTTAATAGAGGTACCCATTAATTGTAAATTTATCCATTGATCATTGTCAACCCTACACCTTTATAATATGAATATTATTTCGCAACCACGCTTCATACATGCACCGCATTTGTATGTCAGCAAAAAGACGCCGATCGCACTGTGTGTCACATTACAACTTGATAACGTTGCGCAATAAAATTGGCTAATACCTAATTGGTAACATTTTCATGCTCAGTTCTGTACGTTAAAATTATAACGGAAACTGGAAAAAAACCTCCTCAGATCGTTCAAATAGCCTCAGTATTAACCGACTTAATTACTAAGTTAATGGGTAAGGTTAGTAATTGGTTAGCTCACACAACCAAATATCATCTTACCTCACCTACTAAGACGAAGATTTAAACTTAGGTAAAAACGTGTTCTAACTGTAATGTTTGCTACTTTACATCGTAATTATAAATACACATACAATTGTTATTTCCTAATACGAAAACAAACATTGTCTTGTTACAGGTACAAACAGGTATAAACCTTTTTCAATTTGAACACAAAAATAAACAATTCCTATATTATTAACATTTATGATAAGATAACCTAACCAACTTAGAAAAGTCGAAAAACAATAGACATTTTCGCTTCAAAGGTCAATATCTTAGAAACGGTTGAACCGATTTTGATAAAACAAGTCTAAGAACCATTGTTAGAAAACCTGTTAAATGAAAAACCGCATTTAAATCGGCTCATTCATTTAGGAGCTATGGTACCACAGACAGACACACAAAAATCTAGGTACAAATTCTAGCGCACGATGTCAAAGTTTAACATAAGCGCTGTCTGTGGGTTAAGCACTGAACTAAGTAGGTGTAAGTAATGATTTAAGTAAGTACCTTTGATGTACTGGTTTCGTATAGAATACAAATGGTTTCGAATAATTTCGATAGATGTCATCACCGCCTACTCGTATGTCCATTTGCATGTTAAGAACAATAAACCTTAGCGAGCGCGCTCGCTACGTAATTTGATCGAGTACCTAACTTACACTACAATGTCTTCGAGTTGAAATGACTTAAGTACATAATCATGTATATCACTTTACAACTCGTTTCTGATCAAACTTTATATTCTAGTCAGCAAGACAATTTTTACGTCAACATGATAAAGTGATATAAGTTATTTAGAAAGTGTGATAAAGTATCGCGGTCTCACAGATGGAGTTGTTCTACATTAACATCAATTAAATCACACTATTTGACTTAGTTTTAGCGATACCAATTTAAAATCATATTTCGGTTTTCACTAGTGTAGTGAGTTACACATTTTTATGTTTTCGTAATTTAAATAATGTTTACTTAGTGCTTTATTCCAGCGTAAATTAGTTTAAACCTAACTCGCGCTAACGATGGTTTTGAGATTCGTTGATATAAATAAATCCGACATACAATTTGCCGTGTACATAAAACGCGGTCATAGCGATACATCCGAAAACGGATGCCGGGAACTAACGCGTCCTGGGTGACCCGACCTTGTCTGTGGAGTCTGATCAGCTTTGCGGATGAGTTGTATACAAGCCTCGGTGGGAGGCATCCAAAACCACCACGCACACAAAAAGCGGTCATAGCGATACATCCGTAGGTGGATGCCGGGAACTAGACGCGTCCTGGGTGACCCGATCTTGTCTGTGGAGTCTGATCAGCTTCGCAGACAAGTTGTGCAAACACCTGAGTTAACCTGAGTCAAAGGCTGCGGCTTGAGACCGAGGAGCGCTCAGTGGCTTCGGCCTCGTGCATATCGGACTTGATCAACCCGGTGTGCATGGTGTACTTTTGCTTTTACTTTATCTAAGCTCAAACATTATTAAACATATCTATGTTAGGTTGTCAATTAGTTGAGACTTGAGTTGGACTGAAATTTAAATACATTGAATAAATTCCCGTCGGGTTGGCTTGTCGTTGAACCTCGAGTCAAAACTTCGCTCATTCGAACGAGAGGTGGATGCCCAATGCGATTTCAGGTGTAGGTTGAGCGTTATGATGAACGTGAATTCTGATAGGTTACTGTTAGGTTGGGTTCCGTTAGGTTTGAGTTGCTGTTGGGCTGATGTATTCGTTGCGTTGAACGAGAGGTGAAACAGAATGCCCAATGCGATTTCAGGTGTAGGTTGAGCGTTATGTTGAACGCAAATGCTGATAGGTCACTGTTAGGTTGGGTTCCGTTGGGTTTGAGTTGCTGTTGCGTTGAACGCGAGGTGAAACAGAATGTCCAATGCGATTTCAGGTGTAGGTTGAGCGTTATGTTGAACGCAAATGCTGATAGGTTACTGTTAGGTTGGTTACCGTTGGGTTTGGGTTGATTGTAGGTTGTGTGCAATTCATTGTATTATTGGGCTTCTGGATCACCACGAATGAGTGAGGGCGAAATTTTTCGCCCGATCGAATGAATGGTGGTCCAGAATGCCCAATAATATACTACTTCAATACAATAATGTATAAGCCATTTCCTTAATCTTCTTTTAAATAAAATAAGTGGCAGATTCCTAACATCGTCATGCAAACAATTAAAGATTCTAACCGACATGCAATACGTGTTTTGGCTGTAAAACCTGGTCTTTACAGCGGGAAATACGAGATGATTTGGGTGCCTTGTATTAAATCTACATGTGTCTCCTTTTATTTTAAACAGTTCTGGGTGCATTTTTACAAACAAACAAACTTCGAGCAAATACAAGCTTGGCACAGTTAGAATATTAAGTTCCTTAAATAAGGGCCTACAGGATGGTAAAACATTTGCATCAGAAATAGCCCTGATACACTGCTTTTGCATGGCTTGTGTTTCCCCATAGAAGGATGCCATATCTGAGCCTAGAGCCAACATATCCGTTATAAGCTCGTAACGCAGAATCTTTGGTGCTAATATTTATGGCTCTTGAGTGTATGAAAAAAAGTCGCCTGTCATTTTTGTGGTTGTGGGACATTTTTTGTACTATTGAAATGACTACCTACCTACCTACTTACTCATACATGTGTGTAGACAAAAATAACAACCACCACTCTAAGGCTGGCTGGTTGAAATCCGTTATAGGGATAAGTCCGCCTTTGTACTCGAATTTGGTTGTTTGTAAATTGCGTTTTTAACCCCCGACAAAAAAGAGGGGTGTTATAAGTTTGACACGTGTATCTGTGTGTCTGTGTATCTGTCTGTGGCATCTTAGCTCCCAAACGGGTTTACTGATTTCGATGCGGTTTGTCAGTCGAAAGCTATTTTAATCGAGACGGTTCTTAGCTAAGTTTTATTAAAATCGGTTAACCCGTTTTTGAAATATTGAACTTTGAAATGACAATGTCGGGGGTTTTTCAACTTTTCTAAGTTGGTTAGGTTATAATGCCATAATAATAACACAGTATAGTTATCGTCGAAGCACGTTACAAAATTTCTTGAGTGAATTATAATAATACACTTTACTTCAGTGTACAAAAACCTTCACACAAAAATCTAAAAGCTCAATTGTCACATACCTAACCCTTTCATAATCGCAATTCGCAATCCCTCGAAATCGGGTCGCGCATACGAAATGCCTTTGACAGCATATTTTTTACAAATGGTAACCCTGAGTGTTGAGAGACGCAGCGCAGATAACGGAAACAATTTGATTTACTTAGACTGAAAATTTAAAAAATTTGCTTGGTCCAAATAATGCAATGTGTCATATTTTTTGTTATAATAACATGAACTATAATTATTTAAATTTATAATCAGTTTCAACCTAAAAATTTAAAAACTTAACTGCATGTTTTTTATTATCAATTTTTAACGCTTAAATTGTTTTATTTGGCAAACAATGTGAGGTATCATTCTACAGGACATGCATAGCCTAGTGTAGGTGATACGGACAAGCTAAATTTTCAATCACGCACAGTGAAACTGTTTTTGTATACAACCTGAAAACCTGTGTAATCTGTACTGTCACTGTTTTATTTTATTTTGTTTATAGAGTCTATAAATTATCGGTGGTAGATATAGGCAACGTAAAGCATTTGTTCCTCTCGCACTTGCGTATTTGTTAGAAAGTGACGAACGCTTTAAGTCGTAGATAAAATTTTACCCTGCTATTCATAAACCTATTTTAACTAAAGTGCCGTTAAAGTTCGTTTGTCCTTTTTTGTCACATTGATATTTCCGTTAGTAAGAAGAAGACAAACCTTGCTTGACAAGGCTTGAGTGACGTTTATGTATAAGACTCTTTAGTGTATTAGTACTGCTTGAGGCAGGCAGCGTTACCGCGCTGGATAGGCATTTGGTCCAAAAGACACCAATCGCATTAGAGGAAATCTACAATCCGCATACGTTTTGCTTGATATGTGTCATCATCATCATCATCATGTCAGCCGAAAGACGTCTTGCTGGACATAGGTCTCCACTCTCCAAGGCTCTCCACTCAGACCGGTCTTGTGCTTTCCGCATCCATCGCGATCCCGCGATCCTCACCTTGATTATGTGTGATAAACATCCATCCGTTTCCGTACTAATAATTACATAATAAAAACAATTACAATGACAATAAATCTAAACTAAAACTAAATAAACTAAAACTTAAAACTAAATTAAATCTAAATAAGGCCCCCGTGGCATGGTGGCCAAAAGGCTGGCAGCGTTGCCTCGCTGAATAGCGATGGTGATTCTTTGAGAGAGAAAACTGCCAGCCCTTTGATCACAAGTTGCATCGATTAAGCGCTTTTTCAACTCTGAAATAAGCGTACTTAAGTATATTACTTAACACGTTCGCCGGCGGTAAGCGGCTATAGCCGTTATAATACCTATAACAATAGAAAATAATTCTATTGTGTGTGGTTTACCGCTAGCGAGAGCATTAATATGCAATGTGTTGTGATATTAGTTTGTCAAGAGCGTTTGATTGAACACCCCAGGCTGTCGAGGATGCCAGCGAGGCTGCGTTAGACAATCCTAATTATCACACTAAGCACAATTCGGATTGTAGATTATCTCTAACGCAATAAAATTGGTCGAATCTCCACACGTCTGCTCGCTCCGCCTCTAAAGAAACTCGGCTTAAACTGCAAAACGTCACGGTGTGTTTTCAAGCGTTTTCAGAAACAGTTTAATTGTTTTGTCAATTTTGATTGAAACAGTGTTTTTTAATCTTACTAGATTTTAGAATAATTTCTACTAAGTATATGGATAAAAAAGTCCCTTATTTTTCATGCAAATTTTATGAGTCCGTTTCGCGACGCCCATGCTAAGTGTAATGAAAAAAATCGCAAACCTGACGTTTTCGGGTGGGTAAATTCTTTTGACTATTGGAATTGACTGAAACTCAAGATTCTGTGTAGAAAAAACCATAAGTACATAACATCAATAAAACAAAGGTAGGGTGGGTAAATTTTTTACTAAAACCGCCCATTCATGTTAAAGCGTGAAGCGTCTTTTATTAAGCCCATTGAAATAGCATTATTCATAAAGTAAAAAAAACTTTGATGTGATACGAATAATGAATAATACGAAATTAGGGCTTCGCTGTGACAGGCGTGACGAATGAGTATTTTATTCTCTCTAGCCTTATAAAGCTGTATAAAATTTACATGCTTTGAAAATAAATTATCGTTCGCGTTTTAAATTGCTTTTCAGCCAGTGTTGTCCGTTTAATAAAAATGTTGGAACCTTTTCAAGAGGCCTTTGTGACCTTAAAATTGTATTACGTTATCTTAAATTTACAATAATTCAGCAAAAGCACATTTACATTTACATTATTTTTACGTTTGTAATTTATTATGAGTTGTTTTGGTGAAGGAAAATTTAATAAGGAAACCCGCACACACTACGAGGCGATTCAATGGTGTTTGTGAAGTTTTCGATCCACACTGGACCCGAGTAGAAACTACTACTCAAACCCGCTCAGTATGAGAGGAGGTCTGTTCCCAGCAGTGGATCGTAAATAGGTTACTTTTTATGGTATCCGTTAATTTCGCCAAAAAACAAATCGTAACGAATTCGTTTCCTAAATGTTTCATTATTATGTAAAACTCTTAAACTATTCCGGATTTATTTGCACCGTAGAACCCTATAGGTTCGTGAAACGCTTCTAGTTTCGAATAAAAAAAATCATTTGCCCATATGAAATATTTGGGAAACGAATTCGTGTGGCATTCCTTTTTGGTAAAACTTCAACAAACCAGATTTTATTTACATATATTTATTTAGCAAAATTCAAGTTCTTCTTGACTCCGCTCGGTCTTCTATGGTCATTTTGCTTTTTTCTTTGTCTCACTACAACCTCACTTGACCATTAAGACATGACCGCAATTCCTAAATCCCCCTCACACACAAAACCCTAGAGTACCGTTTATTGAACTGCCAACTTACTCCGAATACTCCCGATTAGCCAACCAATCCTCCCCCAGGACCTGGCCTTCACAAGGACACCGTAGCAAATATTAACGACCTCTAGACATCAAGCAAAGTTTTGATTGCTCCTAAGTCACATTAGATCAATGAATTTGACAAGTCAATCATAACCACTACAAACTTTAACGAGACGTGGCCTCCAAAGAATCGGCAATAGCCATTTGAGCGTAGGTAGTACGTTAGCTGTACAGGGTTGTCTCGCGCCGTAACTTGCCAATTTAAGTTTTGAAAACTATCCAGAACTTGGTGCCAGTTAACCGTTAGTTAAACGCTTGGTGCAGCCCTGGAGGTTTCGTTAGTGTGGTGCAAACTTTAAGCGACGCGAAGTTTATAAGTTTAGTGTTAATTTTATTTGGGAGAATGTTTATTTTAAAACGAGAGTTATGCCGGTGTGCGAGTTTGTTTGTCATATTGAATTAGGCTGAAAGTTAGGTACAATGAGAGCAAAGTGAGAAGAGGCTTTAGATACCTAATGTAGTTTAAAATAATGCTGGAGGTGAGCGAATTATAGGCTTATAGGATCCAGCTATTGCCTGTGAGCCACAAAACAAACAAACAAAACTTAGCTGAGAACCATCCTGATTAAACTAGCTTTCGATTAAAAAAAGCCGCATCGAAATCGATCTGTCCATGTGGGAGCTATGATGCCACAAACAGATACACAGACACAGATACACAGGTCAAACTTATAACACCACTCTTTTTCGTCGGGGGTTAATAAAATATAGAAAACTGCCAGATATGTAGACGATGTTGTTGACGAGCTGGAGATTTATTTAGTCACACATTGAGAGCTATCGCGAGAAGTTCATACCTACGAGGGGCGGCTGATATATATACAAAAATAATGCTGGCTGGTATGGATTTATATTCGTTTGTTATTCTATTTTCAAAATGTATTACATTCATTTCTTTATTGCATCACGTTTATTTGTCTCCTACAATTGTTTCAAACATGTCGGTAGAAAAAGTGAAAATGGATAAAATCGAGCAGCGTGCGGTGATTAAGTTTTTGACTAAGGGAATACGCCTTCGGAGATCAGACAGCGTATGTTACGTGTGTTTGGCAGTTCGTGTTCTTCCGAATTTGTTATAAAGTTTTGGTCAAAGCAGTTTAAGTTAGGTCGTGAGAGCCTGGAAGATGATCCTCGTAGCGGAAGACCAGTTTCGGCCGTCACCGATGAAAATGTAGCCAGGGTGGAAAAAATTATATTAGAGGACCGACGAGTGAGGCAGTGGGAGATAGCTAGAGATGTGGGCGTCAGTAAAGAGCGAGTCAATGAAATAATTCATGAGCATTTGAACATGTCCAAGGTAAGTGCACGTTGGGTCCCCAGAATGTTGACTGCATTTGACATGGAGAGGCGTGTCAAATGTTGCGAAGAGTTTTTGGACATGAGTCGAGGGAAAGAGGAAGAAATAATTTCTAGAATTGTAACATGTGATGAGACTTGGATTCGACAATGGGACCCGGAAAGTAAGCAAGAGTCGTTACAGTGGAAATTTAAGGATGAGAAGCCGCCTCGGAAATTCAAGGTCTGTCCATCGGCAGGTAAACTTATGGCTACAATCTTTTGGGACACAGAAGGGATTTTGCTCATAGATAATTTACCGAAGAAAACTACAATGAATGCTGATTATTACTCAAACTTGTTATATCAACTAAGAGAGACAATAAAAGAAAAACGGCGAGGTAAACTAAGCAAAGGAATTCTGATTTTGCACGATAACGCACCAGTGCATACCGCCCGCACAACGAAGCTAGCAATTAAAGACAATGGCTTCGAAACCATTGACCACCCCCCTTATAGTCCAGGTTTAGCTCCCTGTGACTATTTTCTGTTTAGACTTCTCAAGAAAGACCTCAGGGGACGAAGGTTTATGACCGATGACGAAATGAAGGCTGCAGTTACTGACTTTTTTGACGACAAACCGAAAGATTTTTTTTTAATGGCTTAAATTCAATATTTGAAAAATTTAATAAGTGCATTTTACTAGCAGGGGACTATATAGAAAAATAAAAAAAATTAGCCACGACAGTCTTTTGTTTCATTGTTAGGTAGATTACTTTTCAGCCGCCCCTCGTATACACAGATGGACGTAAAAAATAATGTGTATGTAACAGCAACAGGGTCAACAAAATTTTATGGAATTCCAATGTGATAAAGCTATAAAGTGCCTGAAGACACATTGTGATACATTGTGAGTTCATGAGCTTAAAGAATAGACTGCGAAAAAAAACGAGTTGAAGGAAGTGAAAAGGAAAATTCGTGGACCCGACCAGGGGGACTACTACAAAATTCTGAAATCGAAGTTAGTATCGTATCGTCCCGGTCACTCTCGTATTAAATCATTTTAGCGTGAGCGGGACGGCACGATACGAAGTTCGAAGCTACTCGTCCCGCTCACGCCAGCACGGTTAACACAAAAGCGAGACTTACGGTCGGACACGAACTTCGAATTTCGAACTTCAGCGTAGGGGCTCAGCAGGGTCGGACGCGAACCTCGAATTTCGGCGTAGGGGCTCAGCAGGTAGAATCCTATTTAACCTACCACTCTAAACGCCCTTTGTTAAACCACGTGATGTTAACCGTGCGTAGTAATCTCTTACACTAACACAATAACCCGCCGCCCCTTACTTGAGCCAAGCAAAGGTAACGCTTTTAACTCTAATTCTAGCAATTTGGTTTGATGTTAAGTAAGTTACCCGTTAAGTTACGTGTTGCGATGTTTCGGAGTAAATTAAGCTAATCTTTTGTTCCAAGTAATTATTCACTGCTGAGAACATTAAATGACACGTAGGCATTGTGTGGGGATGCCAATTAGAATTATATTGTTAAGTAATTATGCCTCAGTTCAGTAATTCCTTGAAATTTTGCTCAGAATTCAATTAGCGTTTTATTATTTAACTGTAACGCAAAATGCACATAGGTACCCGAAGTAATTGTACCTATTTGCATTTGAAACTGTGAATTATAATTAAACTAGCTTACGCCCCGCGGCCTTGCCCCTGTGAAACATTTTAAAATGGACTAGTTCCCTATCCTGTTTGAATTTCGAAAAATCCCTTCTCAGTGCACCTCTAGGATACTCAAGGTATATGTTTGCCAAATTTCAAGTCTCTAGGTCCAGTGATTTAGGCTGTGCGTTGTCTGTCAGTCAGTCAGTCAGTCAGTCACGGTACTGTTTTATAACTACTACCTACTATACTAATATTATTAACCACATTGGTGAAATATAATCCTGAGAATAGTTACGAAAATTAATTACCTTTGCTAGTACAGACCAGAGCATGAAAACAATTAGGTAAATCTAATTCCGTAACAATTAACAGGCTTTTAGGTAACATTCCTATTCCATAATAATCATGGTAATGAAATTTACTAAAATTCAATTTCGAGAATTAAGGATTTCACTGCACACAAAATGAAATGTTGTCAATTCAGAATTTGGTAACAAAGCGAGGCGACACAGGCTTATTGTGTTTGCTAGACATCAATTCTCAGAATTAGAAGACTTAGAATAGAATTGTGGCGACACTATCGCCATCTGCCATCGATGAACTGCTGTGATAAATGCATGCTCGCCAACGAGGCAGAGGGTCGAGCACGACTTTACGAATGCTACGTAACGTTACGGTTATCGTATCGAGATCGAGATACTAAATTTTAGTTCCAAATACGCTCACGGGCGGGCGCTGTTCCAAACGTCATACAAACTCGACAGCGGTTACTATTCGATTTTACGTGACGCAGCATTCGTGAAGTCGTGCTCGACCCTCTGAGCAACCATGCAATTGGATTGATGAACTGATGACAAATAAAATCATTTTTAACCGACTTCAAAAGAGGAGGAGGTTCTCAATTTGTTGGGTTTTTTATAAATACATGTTCCCCGGTTACTCGAAGACAGGTGGACTGATTTGGAAAATTCTTTTTTGCTTGAAAGGGTTTACTTTCTAGTTGATTCCATTTTCACTAGGTCAGGATCTGGTGATGGAATCCCTGGGACATCGAGAGCAAACCCCAAATTTTATATACACGTACCACGTACACATGCTTCATAATAATAAATGTTTTTAAAGATATTCAAGTTTTTATATCTGGCCCCTATTTCGCCAACTTTACAAATGTCAGTTTTCAATGACAATTCGGTGTCAATTGCTTACTTGAAGAGCTTTTGTTTTAGCGCGCTTCGTACTGGCAAAGAAATGTAGTTCGAAGAGAGTTCGAATTGTCATTACAAACCGACAATTGTTAATAGGGGCCTAGTAGTCATCATCTCATGTTGATGAGGTGATGATAAAAGGTACAACTTCAAACGGTTAGGAGTTAACAAAACCTTAAAATTGCAAAACCCTTTTCAATCCTGAACATTTTTCAGTGCTAAAATTTATTCACATGTGAAAACGGATTTATTTTTAAACCGTTCATAACAAAAGTCCTTCATGTAGAACAATGCGTTTTTAATTTCGCTCTGTTTAAGCAATCGAAACGCTGCTTTCATTCATTCGTGGGAGAGTTTAAAATGGCTTGCTGATTTCAGGTATGAAGAGAAAAATACAACAATGGTTCTTTGATATTAAGATTTCTTATATTATACAGAAGCAGTCTGACCTGCTGTGCTGTGCTGTCTACGTTTCTCAAATAAGAAGGCAGTGAATTCAAATCTGTGTTTTTATCTCACTAAATTAATATTAGGTACACTGTAATTACATGGAATTTATTAACAATGCAAACAAACCGCCATAGTAAATTCATCATTCAGAGACAATAATTATGACGGTTTGTTTACATAGTTATACTTCGTTTATTTTAGCATTAGAAAGAAGTTAACAATCTCAATGTGTCTTTTTATTGAAAAACGTTTTTTAAAAATAAGTAAACAGCAAGTAACAAATATTATAACAATCAGATTTAATTAAATAAACGAAGTTCCATAGAAGCAAAGCAAAGCGAAGCGAAGCGAGTTCCATAGAATGACACTATAATGACCAAAACGGGTTAAACGCTAACACGGGGTTAACGGAACGACAGACGACACAAGTTGTGTCAATTTAACCTCGGGTTTAACCCAAGTCGGCGCAATAGAGTTGCCTTTGTTCCCGAATAGGGACACAAAAAAAGCTAAAAAATCATATGAAAATACATAATATAATAATCATAATAATGAAGGCTCTGTTTGAAATTTCAAAGAAAAAATATGTGCCAAGCTACTTTCAACCCTAATTACATTTGATGAAATGGTGAACCTTTTGATAGTTGAAACTATGGTTTTAACAAAATTGGTTTTAAAATTGATACACTCTCAAGTCTCAATAACAGGTACCTATAGCTAAAGTGAGAAAAGCTTTCCTCTGTCAAAATGTTTATAGCATTGTCATAAGACTGATTTTTGCCTGGCCTGTGGGAAAGGTTTTCCTACTACCTATGTCTAATCTTTGTTATTAAATTACAATAGGTATGTGGTTAGTAAAATAATAAACCTACAACTATTGTTATTAACACTCGTATTTAATCATTTTAAAGGATTCGCTATTAACAGAGTATCCGAGTCTTATTTCACGGTGAATTCAGAATTGACTGCGCAAATCCCAAGCATTCGAACAAAGCAGATAGGCTTCCGTTTAAAAAACTTTTCTATAAAGACCACGTTGCTTCATCAGAGGTTCTTAATTAAAAAGCAACCAACAATAGGGTAGGGTAAAATACGGCTGTTGCATTGCATGGAATTCCATGCAATGCCAGTCTTTCCGTGTTTCGCCTTTCCTTTGATTGTTTTGTTAATTATTAGCTTTTGTGCTGCTGTTTTTATCTGGCTGTGGAATTTCGGGATAAATTTTAAAGACGAATCACTTTGAGCGAGGACACAAAAGAGCGCGAGGCCCGGCAGTGTTTTTCGAAAAAGCAGAGCCCGAAATTCGAACACGCCAACATTTAGGTTAACATGAAATCGAGAGGGACTTCGAATTTCGAACTCCGGCTCAGTCTAAAAATTTGCGTTGGTGTCATGTGACCTAGGACTTAGTCAATTTATTGCCATTTCTTTTGTTTTTGCTATTCTTGTAATTATGTTGTGGCCTTGTGGCGGTATTTTTTTTTATGGAGATCGGAGCTTTGACTTTTACAAAGGCTCTCCTACTACATACGCGTAATACAGCTACATAGTCGTATGCCCAGCAGTGGGACGCGAAAAAGGCTGGTGATGATGATGATGATGATGATGAGTCGTAATGGTGATCACAATGAAGCCTATCCATTTACCAATTCGTACTATCCGAGTGGTACCTAAACCGCAAAGTGAGACCGAAATACGATCCTCAAAATACGCTACCTGGGCTGGTCATGCTCGTTTTATATTAGATTCAAAATAACTCGTTTCATATTTGAAATAGAGTTTTATCTACACACATTATCATAAGTCCTCCATATTGCGTTCAGAAACCGTAGGTAATGACCAGCATTATGACATAGTAGTTTATGCAACTGCTACTTAATAAGGCCTAAATATGTGGAGTTGCATACATTACTGTATCTACACACATATTATAAGTACTTACTCTAAGATGGGTCAAGAAGCCGAAGGCATATATCATACCCATACCTGTAACGAATTTGACTGTTTTTTTTAATCATAGACAAACATACCAAGCTGACGTTTCGTAGACTGTTTTTTTTGTATGATGTATGTATGATGGAGAGGGCTATGCTCGGGGTTCCTCTGCGGGATAGAATCAGAAATGATGATATCCGCAGTAGAACTAAGGTTACCGACATAGATACTGAGAATTGCGAAACTTAAGTGGCAGTGGGCGGGGCACATTGCTCGCAGGACTGATGGCCGATGGGGTCAGAAGGTTCTCGAATGGCGTCCACGGACCGGGAGACGAGCTGTCGGTAGGCCTCCAACAAGATGGAGCGACGACCTGGTAAAGATCGCGGGACCGCTGTGGATGAGGAAAGCGCAAGACCGGTCTGAGTGGAGAGCCTTGGGGGAGGCCGCCGCCCAGCAGTGGACGTCTTTCGGCTGACGTGATGATATATACATGTATGAGTGTATCTGCGTATCTCTCTGTGGCATCGTAGCTTCTAAACAGATGATTGGACGCAACTTTTATCGAAAGCTGTTTAATTGAGATATCTTAATTACTAGCTTTCGATTAAAACCTAACCCCTTAGAAAAGCTGAAAACCCCTGACATTTCCATTTCAAAGTTCAATATCTCAAAAACTGTTGACTCAGTACTTTGAACTTTGAAATTAAAACGTCAGGGATTTTTCAACTTTTCCAAGAAGGTTAGGTTATTGTTTTATTGTAAGTACATGCACACAATGCATACGAGTACATACTATTATTCGACGACCGGATAGCCTAGTGGTTAGAGCCTGACTATGAAGCTTGAGTTCCCGAGTTCGATCCCCGGTCGGGGCAGATGTTTGTGTGATGAATACAAATGTTTGTTCTCGGGTCTTGAATGTTTAATATGTACATAAGTATATATTTATGTATATAAGTATGTTTATCCGTTGTCTAGTGCCCATAGTCTGTACTAAAAGTTGTAAAAGCCTGTGCTTTTCCTAGTTTGGGGTTAGGTCAAGTTGTCCCATGATATTTAGTTATTTATTATTTGCTAGCTTATGCCCCGCGGCTTTGCCACCATGAAATATTTCAAAATGGGCTAGTTCCCTATCCCGTGGGAATTCCGAAAAATCCTTTCTTAGTGCACCTCTAGGATACCCTAGGTATATATATGTTTGCCAAATTTCAAGTCTCTAGGTAAAGTGGTTTGGGCTGTGCGTTGTCTGTCAGTCAGTCGGTCATGGTACTGTTTTATAGGTAGAATCTATATTCAACTAATTCAACCTCTAATTGACTTCTTGGTAGTAAGCAGCACATAGGACAACCTTAACTTCATAAACTCGCTCTATAACTTCACGAAGTCGCTGTATAACGCACGCAATAATTATCGATAAGCACTTAATTAGGCAGATATTAGTGATACGAGGCGCTAATTACTCCAGCGTCGGATTACTCAGCGACATGATAAACGCATTGCGGAGTGCGATTCAATTTCGGTTATGGACAAAGTAGAGCACCGGTTGACTGAGTTTAATACTGTGTCACAGAATAAACAATAGTATGTTTATTGACGAAAATGTTTTCGTGTGTCTGTCCGCCATCTGTCCGACTGTTCTCCTCTATACACATGTTGTGATCATATTCGCTGATAAAATTATAAGTTTAATATATATGTAGATTTTTTTCTATTCGTTTTGTTTTTTTTAATCATAAAACATAATGACACCAATTTGACTTAGTCCCAAACTAAGCAAAGGCTAAATACATACTTAAATACATATTGAGTATCCAAGACCGGAGAACAAACATTCGTATTCATCATACAGACATCTGCCTCGACCGGGTATCGAACCCAGGACCTCAAGCTTCATAGTCAATGTCTCTACCTATCGTCGTCGTCAATTTTGACTAAACTAGTCCAAAACAAGTCTGTGCTAAATTTGATTTAGGTATACCTTCATAGGTATACCTAATTCATAGTGATCACTGTGATCACTTTATTTCACTGTCACATTTAATCCCCATAATCATTTTATCCCTTTAAGGGATAAGTTCGCCTTTGTACATTTGCTTTTGTTCTGTTATCTGTATTTTTTTGTTTTATGTGCAATAAAGAGATCTACATACATACATACATACATCCATTTTTATCGGCAGACCCGGCGCCTATTTCACCGACGTTACAAAATGACAGTTTTCAATGACAATTCGGTGTGAGTTGCTGACTTGAAGAGCTTTTGTTTTGGTGCGCTTCATATTGTAGTAATCGTAAACTGACAATTGTAAGGTTGGTGAAATAGGGGACAGAGGGTCGAGCACGACTTGTCGAATCCTGCGTAACGTTACAGTTATCGTATCGAGATCGAGAAACCTCATACTGAATTTTAGTTCCAAATACGCTCACTGGCGGGCGCTGTCCCAAACATCATACAAACTCGACAACGTTTGCTATTCGATTTTACGTGACGCAGGATTCGAAAAGTCGTGCCCGACCCTCTGTTCTGTCACTAAACTAGCACGGCCAATATTTCAACAGATACATTCCACCTGTCTCCACCGATACAGTGTATTAAAGTAAATAATCTACTACGTGCCCCGGTTCCGAGTGAGTTGGGGTTCGTTCCCGGGGGCACGGCGGAGCGAGCCAGCAGCCGGACCCAATGTATTGTAAAGTGGTTTTGTAAAGAACTGCGCGGTATTTTTCAGGCAGGCAAACAAGAGTTAATAATGTTTATTTTTATTACAAGCTTTTTATTCCACTTACATAGTAGGTATGATGTCCGTTTTTTTCTTTTTTACCCTCGACGAAAAGAGGGGTGTTACAAGTTTGACCTGTATATCTGTGTGTCTATGTATATGTGTATCTGTCTGTGGCTTAGCCACTTGCAAACTTGTAACACCCCTCTTTTTCGTCGGAGGTTAAAAAGAAAAAAACGGACATACCAACTATGTAAGTGGAATAAAAAGCTTGTAAAAAAATAAACATTATTAACTCTTGTTTGCCTGCCTGAAAAATACCGCGCAGTTCTTTACAAAACCACTTTACAATAAATTTGGTATGAAGGTAGCTCTTACTGCGTACATTTTGCTTAAGAGCAGGGCTCTGCTAACACTGGACTTCTTAAAACACTGGGGAAAAGCGTTAAAATCTTTCTACGGAACCCTCGTGCGCGAGTCCGACTCGCACTTGGCCGGTTTTTTATATCCACGGACATTACGCGGGCGAGTTTTTCATTCTGATTTATCAGTACTATCTTGACAAGAAATACAGTCGCAAATGAAAATAACCACACTTTATCACGGTCTGGTGGAAAATGAACAAAAAAATGTAACCTGAATAATTTTCGCGCGCATTTAATTCAATACAAGGGAAATACACAATAAAAATGACAAATGAATAACGTCTGCATAATGGAGGCGCGTCCAAAATTCTGGGCATAACGCCTTTTCAGAAGGGATATTTAGAACAGTCTGAGAAAAAATACTTTCCTTTCTTATCTCTGATAAGTTGAAAGTTTCTTGCGGCGCATTCTTCTTGGCAATCATGGTCTTTCCGAAAGCGCTGGTAGACTCAAAAAAAAAAACGTGTAAAAGAGCATTCAACTGCCTATTTGCTGAATAAAATTTTGAATTATGAATTTTTTGAATTTGACTCGTTCCGAAAATTGAGATATTGTTCATTTTTAACCGTCTTCAAAAAAGGAGGCGGTTTTCAATTCGTCGGAATATTTTTAATCGGAATTTTAGACTTTTTTCTTTGTAAATGTTACGAAAAATTCTCAAGTTCATGTATTATTTGAATCATTATGACCTAATGAAGTTTTTAAACCCATGTGTTTTTTTTTTAACTATTATAAAATAGGGGTAAGTATTATTATCGAATTCAGTGACTTAAGTATTTAAGTTTTTTTTGTATATATCAGAAAGTAAACGAGCCAGGCGAGTCACCTGATATACACATGCAACACGAGGGCAATCACAGATTTGTTGCCAGCCCTTTAAGGAATAGGTAGGCTCGTTTTTAGGGTTCCGTATCTCAAAAGGAAAAAACGGAACCCTTATAAGATCACTTTGTTGTCCGTCTGTCTGTCTGTTTGTCTGTCTGTCTGTCAAGACCGTTTTTCTCTGGAACGCGTGGAGGTAGGACGCTGAAATAAAAATCAAATACTCAAACCTGCGGTACCATGAAGCTGTAAAAAAATCAATCATCTAAGTCAACGCAATCAAAAGATACAGTCATTAAAAAAGTCGTTTCCATACAAATTGCCGTTTTTAGAAAACCTAAAGGGTACTTCCAGTTGTCCTAGAAACTTGAAATTTGGTATGAAGGTAGCTCTTAGCACAACCACTCATAAAAGTCTCAAAATCTTTGTTGGGGAAATTCCTTCGATATCAGTGCGAGAAATGTAGACACTCACCTTGGTTTCCAGGAACGTAGCTCCTGGGGGCCCCCGTCTTGTTGCGTCCACAGGCGTTATAGCTGGGTTTGCTGATGGCGTTTCACTAATTTTGGTGCTAGGATCAAGAGTTTGAATCGTTTTTCGAAACTTAAAATTGCAGTTATTATGGAGCCGTTACAGGTGCGCACGGTAGGCGTTCAAAATGGGAAGAGACTATTTTTATAATAAAGGTGGCAGCACTGTCGCTGGTGTACTGCGTTTCGTTTTTTCCAGTTTGGAAAGCGTTTGGTTTGTGTCTGCATCAAACTCTGATATCGAATAAAAAACTCAAAGAAAATTTAAAATGAATTAACTATCTTGTGCTAGTTCAATGTTTATATGAAAAAGTACGGAACATGCCGCCGACCATAAAATTATGCATAAGTATTTTATTAAGAAACTATTCTAACTTAAAAATATATCAATAGCATGTAAGGAAGTAGTACAGAAGACTACTCAAGAGGCAACGGGCAGACCTTAACGACAGGTCGCTTCGTTGTAGTGTTATCAGTGCGTACAGTGACGACGCGAGTAACACCGTCGGCACCCGGGTGCAGTTGCAGCACGCGTGCCAGGCGCCACTGCAGCGGCGGCAGCGTATTGTCGACTAACACGACGACAGAACCCTCTCGGAGGGGGGTGTGAGAGACATCGTGGAACCATTTGCCACGCTGCTGTAGCTGGTGCAGGTATTCTACACTCCAGCGTTTCCAGAAATGTTGGACAGCTTGCTGAATAACCTGCCATCTGATTAGGCGATTTGGGTTATCGTTAGATAAATCATATTCTGGAAGAGCGTTTAATGGTTCCCCGATGAGAAAGTGACCGGGTGTGAGAGGTAAGGGGTCTGTAGGATCGTTACTTAAACTGCTAAGTGGCCGCGAATTGAGAACAGCCTCAATTTGACAAAGGAGTGTGTGAAATTCGTCGTGCGTTAGGGTGAGTGTACCTATGACGCGACGGAGGTGAGTTTTCAGACTTTTCACCACTGATTCGTAAATTCCACCAAAATGGCTCGCGTAAGGTGGATTAAAGTGCCACGTAATGGCCAGGTCAGTCAGTTGATTGGTTATTAATGTTTGGTTAAGATCGTTTCGCAAAAACGAATGAAGTTCGGACAGATAACGATCACATCCGACGAAATTACGCCCGTTATCGGAATAAATATCGGTACACAGACCTCGGCGTGATATGAACCGGCGTAACGAGTTCAGGAATGCATCAGTTGATAGTTCGGGAACTAATTCCAAATGAACAGCCTTTGTTGACATGCATACAAATACACACACGTATGATTTGAAGATCTTTGCATTTCTAAATTTGCCTGATTTGAGGTTAAAATGCCCAGCGAAATCTACCCCTACGTGCAGAAAAGGACGCAGAGAACGGACTCTGGCTGCCGGTAGTTGAGCCATCGGCGGCTGCGGCGCAACCGGTCGAGCACGGAAGCAGCGCACGCAGCGGCGGGTACGCATGCGGACTGCGTCGCGAGCGGACAGAATCCAGTACGTCTGAGCGAGTATGAACTGTAGAGTCTGAGGACCAACATGCAATTGTGTCCGATGATAAAAGTCTATAAGTAAGTTAGTAAAATGATGTCGCTTAGGTAAAACAATTTGATGTTTTGCGTCATAAGGGATGTTGGCCCGATTTATTCTGCCGCCGACCCTGAGAAGTCCGGTATCATCTAAAAACGGTTTAAGTTTTTGAAGACGTTTAGTACACCTATCGTCGTCCTTGAGACGAGAGATGTCTTCAGAAAAATGTTCAGATTGAACGCACAGAATGATTCGATTGAGAGCCTGCTTAGTCTCTGAAACAGTTACATAGTTTGTTGAGTATGATTGAGTTTTTCGGCATTTATGATAAAATCGAAATATTAAAGCCACGATGCGCAACAACTTAGGCAGTGAAGAAAACCGTTCGATCCACACTAAATCAGCCTCCGTGTGTTGGGTGACAAGGACGTGTTTACGGCGTTCTTCGTCAGTATGACAATTGACGCGTGAATCGGGCCATTCTTGTTGTGGTGTTGAAAGCCAAGAAGGTCCATGGAACCACTGTTGATGGTTCAAACGAGAGGGTAGAACTCCTCGGGACGCTGGATCCGCGGGGTTATCAGCAGACTGCACGTGACGCCAGTGCGAGGCAGGCACGTTTGCTGTGGTTTCAGCAATACGGTTGCTGACGTAAGTCCGCCACTTGTCGGGAGACGAACGCAGCCAGGCAAGTGTGATTGACGAATCACACCAAGCAAATACTTCGTCGAAGGATAACACATTGCTGTAAGCATTGAATACCTTTTTTACTAGCTTAGATAAAAGCAGGGCTCCACATAATTCCAGACGTGGAATGGTGAGACGTTTTAAAGGCGCAACCTTTGTCTTGCCAAGAAGAAGGTGTGCGCTGATGGAACCTTCTGAGGTGACGACACGGATATAAACGCACGCGGAGTACGCCTTTTCAGAGGCGTCCGAAAAACCGTGAAGTTGCACTTGACAAGTACTGGGAAGAACATGACGAGGTAACGATATATTTTGTATCAATGGAAGTTCATCAATAAATTGGTACCATAAGTCGCAGACACCCTGAGGAGGTGCTTCATCCCAATTTGTCCCGGATACCCACAGGAGCTGGATTAAGTGCTTAACGAATAATGTTATAGGACTTAGAAAGCCCAGAGGATCGTAAATCTTAGCGATTTCTGCCAACATAATACGCTTCGTACATTTACGAGCAGGTATCTCAGTCTGATAAGTAAAAGTATCAGACTTTGGATTCCACTTGAGTCCTAAGACCTTCACTGAAGTGTCAGTGTCAAGGGCTGAAAGTATGAGAGAGTCATCTTGATTTAACTCGTAATCGTTTAAGACATGAGATAGAAACTCGGAACTGTTACTGGTCCATTTGCGGAGTTCAAAGGTTCCCGCCTTGCAAATGGACGTGAGCTGACGCTGAAGAACTAAAGCATCTTCGATTGAGGCCGCCCCAGTTACGATGTCGTCTACGAAGACTTCATTAAGAAGCACTCGCGAAGCAAGTGGAAAAGAAGCGGCTTCGTCAATCGCCAATTGACGAAGGGTCCGTAAGGCCAGGAAGGGCGCAGCTACGCCAAATGTCACAGTTCGCAGGCGGAAGTCCTGGACTGGATCGAGAGGTGAGAATCGCCAAAGGATTCGTTGAAAGTCACGATGTTCTTTTGCTATGTCGATAAATCGATACATCATCTTAATGTCAGCTGTGAAAACTATTTTATGGAGCCTATATTTTAAAAGGACTTCTGATATGTCTTGATGCAGCTTTTGACCTGTAAGGAGGTTATCATTAAGCGAACGACCCGATGTCGTTTTACACGAGGCGTCGTACACGACCCGTAGTTTAGTGGTAGCAGCCGATTGTTTCACCACGCAGTGATGAGGTATATAATAGGGCGTGACTCCATTCGTTGAATCAGAAACAGGCTCCATGTGTCCCAAGTCCAAGTACTCCTGGAGACATTTGTTGTAATCTGCTCGTAAAGCAGTGTCATGTAACAATCTGACCTCAAGTTTGTTTAAACGAGAAAGGGCGATAGCCCGAGATTCACCCAAAGGGGGAGCATTCTCTTTAAAGGGAAGTGAAACCGTATATTTTCCGGTTGAGTCACGTTTGTGGGTGTTCATGAAGATGGACTCGCACAAAGCGTCATCTTTCGAGAGATGCGTCTCTTCAGGAACTGACTCCAGCTCCCAGAACCTTTGAAGTTGCATATCCAACTGACAAGTACTCAGGTTAGTGCTAACCTGTCCCGGATGAGTATGGGAAATTCTACCATTAAGTAGGTAACCAAATATACTATTAATGGCCACAGGAGTGCCCTGTGGGCCCTTGATGTTATTGTGAAGCAGTATGCTGTCACTGTAGTCGGACCCCAGCAGGAGCTCGACGGGACGCGCAGAACGCAATTCTGGGTCCGCTAAAGAAAGACCTTGAATGTGAGGGATTTGTTCAAACGAACTCGGAATGTTAGGGATGTAGCTAGTTATTTTAGATAGAATAAGTGCTTCAATGTAAAGTTTAGGTTCAGGTTTGTTGTGAGGTGTAACTTCGCACAACACGTAGCCACGCGGTCGCTCGTTGCTGTCGCCGATACCCGAGACCGTGGTGCTGGAGTGCGCGGGGCGCCGTGGCAGGCCGAGCCGCTGCACGCACGACTCCGTAATGAGCGTGGCTTGCGAGCCCTGGTCGACGAGCGCGCGCACGGGCCGCGCCGGGCGACACGCGTTGTCCATGGAACGAATATTGACTAGCGCGGTGGTTAATAAAACGGTACAGTTTTTATTTGTGGAAGGACCTGAATCTTCATGTGATGGAGTGGGTGATGAAGTAGACTCAGGGGACGAAGAATATTCAGTCGTCAGTGTGACGTTTTGAGTTGGCACATCCTCATGTAATGTGGAGTGATGCCGCAGAGAGCAAACGCGGCAGCTGTGGCGCGATTTGCAGTCTTTTGTCTCGTGTCCAATAAATAGACAATTAAAACAGAGTTTATTTTCCTTTACAAACCGTTTACGCTCAGTTAAGCTGAGTTTCTGAAAGTTGTCACACCTATACAACGGATGTGAATTATCCTTGCAATACGCACATTTAACTTTGCTTAAATAATCAACCGCGGTCGCAGCATGTACACTCATAGTCCTCGCGGGGCGCGCAGACGCATCGGGATATCGCGGCACGTTGTGCTTGTGGTATTGTACGTCGGAGAGCGAGCGAGACAGCGATAGCGCGCGGCGCGCAGCCTGCGCGTGGCGCGACAACGGACCCGGCGGCGGCGGCGCTCCGGCCGGGCCGCCAGCGGGCGCGGGCCGCGCCGCGCCCGGCATCCGCGCCGACGACATCACCTCTGTCGCCGATAACTCCTTTTCAAGAAAATCGAGCAGTTCGCTAACATTCGGAATTTCGCTTGACGATTGCAGAGATAATTCGAAACGTCTTCGTATATTAGACGTAATTTTGCGCAGCAAAATGTTTAAAAGAACAAAACTCCAATTAGAGACTGGAAATTCTAACGAATTTAAAGCCGTAATGTTTTCGTGATAACTATTGAGTAAGTTACGTAAGCTCGGTTCAACGTTTTTGTCATTGACCGGTTCGACATCAAAAATATTATCGAAATGTTTAGTTGCAATTATTCGTTTGTTATCATAACGATTTATTAATACTTGTAAGGCGTTATCATAGTTCGACTCAGTAACAGGAATAGATTTTATTAAATTGTAGGGTTCACCCTTTAGTGATAACAACAAATAGCGAAATCGCTCGGCGTTTGTTAAGGAATCATTAACATGCACGAGAGATTTATACAAATCATAAAAGGCCGTCCATTCAGTCAGTTTCCCGTCAAACGATTGCAGCGACAAAGTAGGTAGCTTAACGTGCGCTTTGCCCGGCGCCCGTGCGTCGTGCCATTCGCGCTCGCATGCCGATGCCACACTTTGTCTACGCGTCTCCTTAATAGTATCCAGCATTACTTGAATTTCATAATAACGCGAATCGAATTGATTACGAGTTGCTAAGTGCTGATCCTTAGCGAAGTCTCCCAGTTTTACCGAAAGTTTTTCGATTTTTGCTTGAACTTGGAAGAATGTTTTCTTAATAGAATTTAATTCCTTGACACGAACACGGAATTCAGATAAATTATCAGCACAGTCGACGATGCGTTGAATACTATTAAGGGCTAGATCACGTTCGAAAATCAATTGTTCAAGCTCCATTGTTACTAAATTAACTAAACAGGTATACGTTGTATAATTAAGTAGTTAATTGGTAAGTTATTTTTTAAATAAGTATAAAGTATAATATTCGTTAGTGAGAAAATACTAAACGTGTAGGTAGAATGATACTTGGTAAGTATGTAAGTAAAATGTTCGTCGCACACTAAAATTAAAGTTAAGATTTAACACGTTATGTTAAATATGTAAAACGATGTGTCAAGTACGAAAGTACATGAACAACAGCGGGTGGGTCATGCACGAAAATACAATGACCGCTAAAATGGGTTCGGTATGTAATACCTAACCGCTAACGGTAGTTACCTATACCCAAAATACCAATTCTAAGTAGGTACCGTAATGTACGAATAGATTTTGTATGCTATAAACAAAATTAAGTTAATTATAGTGTACGACTAGTCTTAGTAACGTATGTAAGGTCCGGGATCTCTTCAATAAAAGATGAACTCCAATTTGTAGGATTTTAATCACTCCGTTCTTAATTCTCGACAACCATGTCTTTTTCTTTTTTTTTCTTTTTTTTCTAACGCCAGTCAAAATCCTCGCTTGACACCCTTTTCTGTTATTCCCCTCTTTTTCCCTATACAAGATACCCGTCTGTTTTCTCTTTTTATTTTTAATCGGTATTTTCGTTGTAGAAAAACTTTATTATCTGTTTCCAAACTCAAAATAATCAAAAGTAATAGAATAAATAATATATGGTAATGTACGGTATTCTCATTTATTTTTATTTTTTTTACATTTTATTTTAAGTATTGCTAACAGACGGCCATTCTGTATTAGGAATGTCCCTATTCCGAAACAAGCTCGGCCATTCTTGAATAGAGGGTATGGCCTCATAGCCATATACTATTGGAGTCAAAAGAAAAAAAAAAAAAAAAAAAAAAAAAAAACGTGATTGACCAGTTCAATTAACTAATCTATGATAGGTGCATCATTAATTGCTGATTTGCTGTTTAACGTTATCATCCATGTTTTTTTTTTTTTTAAAGAAAAAATACTTGAATCAATTACAATCAGGCTGAGTAGCAATCAAAGATGGATTAAAATTAAATACAAATACGATTTTCAATTTTAGGATTACTGGCAGCGAGCATCACCACTGTTATCAGACTTATTAGTTGCACTGTTGACTTTCACTTGCCTCCCGAGGGCTAGGGACTGTTCGGTTGTTACTTGTTTATTACTAGTTTAATACTGCCACCCGAGGGTCAGTCACTGAATCAACCCGGTATAATCACTTATTTAGTACTGCCACCCGAGGGTCAGTCACTAAATCAACACAAAATCACTTATTTAGTACTGCCGCCCGAGGGTCAGTCACTAAATCAACATAAATTAATCACTTATTTAGTACTGCCACCCGAGGGTCAGTCACTAAACGTATTGGTTTAACATCGTGTGTAGTACTGCCACCCGAGGGTCAGTTACTCCAGTCCTCGAATAGACTTCAGTTAAAACTTTATGGTAGCAGCTGGCTAAATCAATCGCCTGTAGTCAGGGTTGCTGACACTCGCAATTAATTTTGGGCTCACTGGGCCTAGGCTGTAAAGAATAGGAACGGGACAAAGGTAAAAGTTAGAAGGTGTCTCCAGTCCAAAACAATGCTGAAGCTGTTTTTCTTATAAGCACTTACATTAACTATGAGAATCACCGATATTACTTTCAGGAGCTACTAAAGATTCATCGTTATCACTTTCATCGCTTACATTAGAACTAGGGGAGGACTGAAACGTGATCCAACTCTTTAGTTGATCAGCGGGAAATATGTTACTATATTTACGTTTGGAGTGCCCATCAATATTAGTTACGACGTACCTATCCTTGTCGAGAACTGTTGTAATTTTAAAGGGACCTCGGAACTTAGGCGCTAACTTCTTACTCTTCCCCTTGTCTGGGTTGTGATTGGGTACCATTACTAAATCTCCTTCTCTAAAATGCTTTGTTGGTGCTCTACCTTGATCGAATCTTTTCTTCATTTGGTTTTGTAAATTAATAATGTTGTCCTGTGCATCTTTCCTTACTTCTTCTCTTTTATCGACAAATTCTTCTTCTGACTGATTTAAAGCCCCCTTTAATATCCCCTCAGACTGACCAGTAGTTCTTTGGCCGAATACGATCTCAGATGGCGACTTTCCTATGCCCTTGTTGATTGTATTATTAAGACTCCATTGTAATTTGGGCACATTGATGTCCCAATCCTTTTCATCAAGGCCATGATTCATTGCAGCCAATGAGTTTAAAATAGTTCTGTTGTAGCGCTCAATTTGTCCGTTAGCGCGAGGAGTTGCAACAGCATTAAGTACATGCTTCACTCCAATTGCTACTGAGAAACTTTTAAACTCATTCGATGTGAAGCTTGAGCCCTGATCCGAAATAATTACTTTAGGCGATCCAAATGTTGCAAAGATCTCCTCGAGAGTTTTTATCGTAGTTTTCGATTTGGTATTCTTAACTGCCCTTATGAAAATAAACTTACTAAAGCCATCGATTATGCCAAGAATATACGTATTTCCTCGTTTACTTTTGATAAACGGGCCCAGGTGATCCATATGGATTGTGTGGAATACGGAATTAACCTTAGGAATGGGATGTAGATATCCAGTCTTTTTCCCAGTCATCTCCTTATTATAGGCACAATTAATACAAGCTGCCACGTATTTAGAAACAAAGCGCTTCATCTTTGGAAACCAGTAATCAGCTTTAATTTTCTCCAAAGTCTTTTCCGCTGCGAAGTGCCCTGCTTCGTCGTGGTTAAGCTGACATATTTTCCACCTAGCTCCACTTGGCACCACCCATTTTAACTTACGTTCGTCCCGCCTGTACAACTTATCGTCACGTAAAACATAATTATTTGTAATGTCCTGTATGTCCTCCTTACTTGTCTGTAAAATGGTTTTGACATGTTTTAAACGTGGGTCAGTCATTTGTACGGTATGAAGCCAATCGCTGGTGGTGATGTTCAAAACTTCAAATTCTTCTTGGTCATCGGGTGCTAATACCGGGTTTCGACTTAATGCATCTACATGCTGCATATTGCGTCCAGGTCGATATTCGATACTAAAATTGTACTCTTGGAGCATAAGCCACCATCTTGCAATTCTAGGCACTAAATCTCGTTTTGTTAGTGTCGATCTCAGGGCGTTACAGTCTGTGACTACTGTGAATTCGAGCCCAATCACATATACACGAAATTTCTTTAATGAAAGCACTACAGCCATAGTCTCGAGTTCATATGCATGCCAGAATTCTTCCTCACGGGTAGTCTGTCGACTATAGTACGCAACTGGACGCAATGGGCTACTACTGTCTGGCCTTTGTAACAATATTCCCCCTACTCCTATTTTGCTCGCATCACAGTGTACTTCAGTGTAATACTTAGGGTTGTATAGGGCCAGTATTGGTCGTGTTATCAATTTAGACTTAATTTCCTGAAACGCACTCTTTTCCACATTACCCCATGTCCACGGGACATCTGACTTCGTAAGTCTGGTAAGTGGCCTAACAATCGTGGCAAAATTAAACACAAAGCGGCGGAAAAAGCTGGCAAGACCAACAAACTGCCGTATCTGATGCACGTTAGTGGGCTCCGGAAATTCTGATACAGCTTGCACTTTCAAATTTCCCTGCCTCAAACCTCTTTCGGATATCTCAAAACCTAAATAGTTTATTTCCGTTTGGAAGAAGAAGCATTTCTTAAGATTGAGGGTTAATTTAGCCTCGCGCAGCAAACCTAAAATTTCCTCTACTTTCGTAAATGCCTCCTTGAAAGTACTTCCAGACGACAAAAGATCGTCTAGATAGGGTACAGCTAATTCAAAACGTCTTGATCCTAAAGCTTTATTAATCATGCTTTGAAAGACAGCCGGTGCATTTACTAGGCCGAAAGGCATTCGCGTGTATTCATAATGCCCATCGGGCGTAACAAATGCCGTGAATTGACGGGATTGCTCGGATACAGGTATCTGGTAGTACCCGGATGCGAGATCTAAACTGGTAAACCAGGAGTGGCCGCTCAATCGGTCAAGCTGATCATCTATTACGGGCATTGGGTAACTATCTTTAATCGTCTTTTTATTTAATGCCCGATAGTCAACGCACAATCTGTATTCATTATTTTTCTTCCGTACGAGTACAATGGGACTTGAATATGGAGAATTGGACTCCCTTACAATATTATTAGCCATAAGTTCACTTACCATTTCCCTAACTTTAGCACGTTCACTAAATGGAAGGCGATACGGCCTGTAATTAACAGGAGTGTTATCACTCAAACGAATAGTCATCTCTGAGACATTAGTCAAGCCAAGTTCATGCATATTTAAAGCAAAACAATCTCGATATTTGTTTAAAAGCTGACAAAGGATATCTTTTTGTTCATCTGAAACCTTTAGACCGACGTTAATCATGTCCTTGGTGATAGGTGCTTTGACCGTATTCAGTTGATCTTTTGAATTATTGTAAGTTGTTACAGTGTTAACATCTAAGTGAGTAGTCTGCATGTTAATGGTATCATTTATTGGTAGTTTTACGGCTCGAGAAACCATTTTTGATTTTTCTAACTTTATGGGTGTTTGGAACCAAGTCACAAACAGACAATTTCCCACTCCGTCCTTGAATTCGTAAATCCCTTGCAGTAACGCATATTCACAATCTGTTTTCATGCAAAGGTTACCAGGTATGAACAATAGACCTGTATAAGGTGTATCCGTACGAACTTTAAGAACATTAACACCCTCAACTGACGTTGTTTCAGCAGCATTATATACGTTTATACGTTCCTTCTCAGAATCATCGCAATACAGCGTTAACTGCGTACTCGTCTTATAAACTACAACAGTCGGTAATTCAGTTAAAGACTGGCCTATCAAGAGATCGGTGGTTAATAGATGATCAGACACTACTAATACTTCTACGAACGCATCTACAGCGTCAACTATAATTCGAACAGAGGCCCTGCCTATAGGCGTGACACTACCAAACGCAAACCCCTTTATAACGGGCAAACAATTTTTATTTAGACTTAGGTTTAGTTCATTAGCTACAGTCATTTTAAGTAAAGTACACTGACTACCAAAGTCAATGTAAGCTGTACACGATTTATCATTTAAAGTGGCTGGTTTGTAATACTTGCCGTTTGCCTTTCCCTCAGCCGAGATTTGCAGTACTTTCTGGGATGAATCACCAGTGCGCTTGTCGTCATCTTTATTCGTTTTTTCGCTTTGATCTAAAGTCTTATTCAGTAACGAAGTTTCGCGACATTCGTGTCCGAGATGACCAACGCGTTGGCATTTATCGCACCGCCTTATAGGTTTGTTGCATGCGCTTGCCGAATGGCCTATTTCTTTGCAATTATAGCATCGCATAAGCCTATATTTGCTACGCCCTTGTAAAGGAATAGTTGGTTTATCTGCTACGGCTCCATTAGAGTTGTTGTCATTAGTTTTAGTGTTGCTAATTTTAGCACATTGTCCAGGTTTTTTAAATGATATTTATCCTCTTTGAAATTCGACGCAAGTATCGAAGTAGTTGCGAAGGTCTGCGGAAATCTGATCCCTGTGCGTTGAGCCTAACATTATTATCAAAAATACCGTTTACTATGCAGTCGACGGCGTCTCTCCTAAATATCTTACACATTCGAACGAGTCTCGCCTTGTCATGGAAGTATTCTTCTAGTGACTCCTCTCTTCTGCTTCGTCGATCAAGCATTTCAGCTAACCTATCAGCATAGTTACGGTCATCGGGAAAAGTCTTAAGTATCTTACTCTTCCATTGGCGCCAGCTTAAACTGAGAGAACTTTGACCGTGATACCAAGTTTTGGCATATCCCGCCAGTTTTGGTAGCGCGTAATGAATAATTTGCCGCTTATCCCAGTTATATATTTTAGAGGTTTCTTCTACTTTTCGTATCCAAACTGCCGCGGTGTGTGCACTAGTATCAGGGTCAAATTCCGGGATCACATTTTGAGCGCCTTCAAAGCGCGTTCCTCTGTTGCTGATTAGTTTTGAAAACTTCTCAAAAAATGCGTCAGATGTCGTTCGATGCTTAGTTCCACTTCTACGTTTACGACGATGCACTCTTCTCTCGCTGTTGTTCGAAGATGAGCTAGAGCTGGCACTACTATCCGAAATACTATGCCTCCGCTTATATCTACGTTCACTTTCTGTAGATGTACTACTAGTTACGCTGGTTTCTATCCTAGAAGCTCGAGGGTAGCGGTGGCGAGACCGGTCGCGCGAAGCGTTAGTGCTACTTCTACTAGTACCCGAACTTATGGACCGGGATGGTAAGGGACGACGGGATCGGCTGCGATATGATTCCCGCTTACGCTGATGTCGTGAACGGATGTTCGTTCGGGAACGGTTACGTCGTTTGCTCTTGTTGCGGCCCTTCGGCCGAGATGCCCTGTTGGCACTCTTCCTTTTACGCGTAAGCGGCGGTGTACCAGCCGACCTAGCCGGTGACACATTCGGCCTCATGTTTCTATTTTATACACAATATTTTGAAACGAAAGTTCCTTTTAAATTGGGTGGAGACTTAATGTTGTTAATATTAACACAATGACAGTTAGTAAGGAAGAGAGAAAACAAAAAAACATTAAGTAAATTATTTCATCATAAAATAAATGCCCATTAATGGCCTTATTAATATACAATAGTGGCTGAGTCCCATGACGAGCAATTCTTGTACCTACATTATAATAAGGTGGAAAAACGGACGGGCCGTGTGTGTATATGCCATATGTATGTAGTATGTATAATTTCCGTTACATGGCTTTCGAGGAACAGTACATTTCATTCAATGTAGGTACGTCTGTCGCGGAGCGGAGGCGAGTTGATATGCGTTTTGCGGGCAACGTTATCATACGGTGACTGAGGCACCATTATTATATTTATGATCGATCGATCGATTGATGTAATTGTTACAATCGATCGATTAGGTACGCGAAGGGAAATACACAAATGATAAAACAAACTGCATTTAAATTACCTACCCACCCAATATTACATACATACATACCAACAACACATAGGTAGTAATAGTGAAATTACGTATAATACTTGTCAACAAAGATATTTTACGATTGTTAAGCATATTAAACTACCTACGCGATATTTAGGGTAAATTAACTGAGGGAAATTTCCTCCCTTTTCTTATAACGCCGCCCTAAGTAGCTCAAAAGTCCCTTGAAATCCGTTAGTGTAACAGCTAGTCCTTATAAGTACTTTTCTGTTTATAAAAGTTCAACATACCTGTGGGCTTCTCACAACGTTCTTACCACTTCGGAAATGTAAGGTCCGGGATCTCTTCAATAAAAGATGAACTCCAATTTGTAGGATTTTAATCACTCCGTTCTTAATTCTCGACAACCATGTCTTTTTCTTTTTTTTTCTTTTTTTTCTAACGCCAGTCAAAATCCTCGCTTGACACCCTTTTCTGTTATTCCCCTCTTTTTCCCTCTACAAGATACCCGTCTGTTTTCTCTTTTTATTTTTAATCGGTATTTTCGTTGTAGAAAAACTTTATTATCTGTTTCCAAACTCAAAATAATCAAAAGTAATAGAATAAATAATATATGGTAATGTACGGTATTCTCATTTATTTTTATTTTTTTTACATTTTATTTTAAGTATTGCTAACACGTAGTAGGTGCTAAGGCGCTGCCTGCCTGCCGTGCCGTGGCGCCGAGCGCGCGGCGCTTGTCTACCGCGGCGAATAGTGAAAAAAAAATAACGAAATGTAATTTCGCTAATTTCGCTTAAAACCCTATAACACTATATACCATTAGCAAGTACGTGTTGAGATCTCATTGTACACACCGGTATTTTTGTAAAATAATACGCTAGGTGGTTGGAAACTCGATATTTATAATTATGGCTGGCGGTAGATCCCGCGCTAAGCGCATAGAATTATAATAAATTATTAGCACAAAACAGTTGAAACGCGGGTTTTATAACAAATTACCAGATATAACAAGGATATATCCGGTTCGAAACTAGATGTTGGGGAAATTCCTTCGATATCAGTGCGAGAAATGTAGACACTCACCTTGGTTTCCAGGAACGTAGCTCCTGGGGGCCCCCGTCTTGTTGCGTCCACAGGCGTTATAGCTGGGTTTGCTGATGGCGTTTCACTAATTTTGGTGCTAGGATCAAGAGTTTGAATCGTTTTTCGAAACTTAAAATTGCAGTTATTATGGAGCCGTTACAGGTGCGCACGGTAGGCGTTCAAAATGGGAAGAGACTATTTTTATAATAAAGGTGGCAGCACTGTCGCTGGTGTACTGCGTTTCGTTTTTTCCAGTTTGGAAAGCGTTTGGTTTGTGTCTGCATCAAACTCTGATATCGAATAAAAAACTCAAAGAAAATTTAAAATGAATTAACTATCTTGTGCTAGTTCAATGTTTATATGAAAAAGTACGGAACAATCTTAAATTTTTATGTCTGTCTGTAGATTTCGCAGACCAATATAAGGTGACCTCACACTGCGTACATTTTGCTTAGGAGCAGGACTCTGCTAACACTGGACAACTTAAAACACTGGGGAAAAGCGTTAAAATCTTTCTACGGAACCCTCGTGCGCGAGTCCGACTCGCACTTGGCCGGTTTTTAAAGATTTCTCTGTTGTATCGCTCCAGGAATGTTGCCATTGTATTTAATTAAAGACAAAATTATTAACAATGACTCAAATATTGCGAAATAAAACAATAAGTAATATACTTTAAGACACTTTGCCACAATTACTTATACTTAGTACCAGAAAAATGGCAGTTCTGGCTCGCCGTGTTAAAAGTTCTATACGGGTATTTAATTAATTTAATTAAGAATCAAAAATATTTCTTCTCAATCTTTGAGGAATAGCAATTGCTCACTTCCTATGCCTGGGCATTAATCTACCTTTGTTTTCATAGCTTATTGGCAAAATAACTTCGCCGTTTCCTGTCTAGTTCTAAAAATAGGTTTTGATTAGCTAAATCCGGTGTTGAAGGATAGATTTAAAAAGATTTCAAAGTAAGTAATTTGGAAATCAAAGACGGCTTTTCGAATAAATTAAATTGCGTCAGAGAGAAGAAAGACTTAAAACTTATAACGATTTACAAGTTAATCTGGAAAGAAAAATGCTATAAACACAAGAGGAAAGAGTCTTTAAAACCATTTATTTAACTCCTTATTTATAGTTTAACTTCCGACGTTAAAAGAGATATAAGTTTGTTATGGTTTATCTGTGTATATAATATTATGTCTGTCTGTAGCATTACGTCCTAAACGGGTAGACTGTTTTTTAATCAAAATCTAGTTTATTCGAGGTAGTTCTTAGCTAAGCCACAACAAAATCGAATCAGCCCTTATTGGACCTTTTTGGATCTTAACAAGAAAGTTATGCAAACCATTATTTTTATTTTTATTTAAAAAAGTAATAATTTATTACAACAAAACAAACAAAAACAAAATGAATAATAACAATAATTAAATCTAGAACCTAAAATGGAAAACGTCCCCGAGTCCGCTACCTCGGGGCAAGGTGCCCAAAAGACCATTAATTTAGAACGATCATTATGGAGTTTCTATTGTGATTAGCAAAGTCCGTCAAAATCGGATCAGCCATTTTTGAGGTATTGTTGACTTATCTAACTACTGGTAACAAGAAAATCATGCAAACCAAATCTAGAACGATCATTGTATAGATAAACGAGCCGTGATAGCCTAGTGGTTTGACCTAAGGCCTCTCAAGCAGAGGTTCGTGGGTTCAAACCCCGGTTCGCACCTCTGAGTTTTCGGAATTTATGTGCGGAATTACATTTTTAATTTATCACGAGCTTTTCGGTGAAGGAAAACATCGTGAGGAAACCTACACACTACTGCGAAGCAATTCAATGATGTGTGTGAAAGTTCCCAATCCGCACTGAGCCCGCGTGAGAACTACAGCTCAAGCCCTCTCATTCTGAGAGGAAGCCTGTGCCCAGCAGTGGGACGTAAAAAAGACTGGCGATGATGATTATTGTAGTGTGTCTATCAATCTCATTCCAATAACAAATTAAATACATTTGACTACTTGCTTACAATTAATGTCATTGTAAATAAGAGTTAACCTCCTTCGCACTAACTTTCTCTTAAACTTTAACACCTAAATTAACTATTTTAAAAGTCTTTAAATATTTTTAACGTTCAATGGAAGCCAACTGTGCCCTAAGCTCGACTTGTCGAATCCTGCGTTACGTTACGGTTATCGTATCGAGATCGAGAAATCTCATACTAAATTTTTGTTCCAAATACGCTCACGGGCGGGCGCTGTTCCAAACGTCATACAAACTCGTTATAGTTTACTATTCGATTTTACGTGACGCAGGATTCGACAAGTCGTGCTTAGGGCACTGTTACCCCGATATTTAATATCGCTTCTACAATGTTATTGATGGCTTTTACACTCTTCTGAAGGCTGAAATAAGTAGGTCAATACGCCAATACAAAGAAAAACGTGATTTCTAAAAGACGCTGTCGTGACATGATCTAAGATAATTTTCTTAATAAAAAATGCCTCCATCGTTTTAAGAAACATTGAATTGACAGTTTTTTTTTTACATAAAAGCCTATATTCAGTTTTAATAACGCCAGATATGAAAAATGGCAGAAATACTCAGTAGGATTCATTGGATTTCTTATAAAGACATTTAGGTAAGAAAAACGCTTCGATTCCACTGATCAGCAGCCGACTGGGTGATAGAATAAATGTTGATTTAAGATAAATTATTTTCGAGAAGAAAAGGAAATGTAAGAAGAATGAGTGTGTCCATTATACGATAAAAAATGGTCATCACTAATTTGGTTGTTACCTAATTTTATTACCGTAAAAAAATATATCTGTTTATTTCACAATCACATGTCATAACAGTTTACAATAATCACCTAGCTTATCTTTACTTATCAAAGATTCTAAGTGCTAGGCTATGAGTTGCCCTTGATAAGTTTAGTAGTGTCTTAATAGTGTTTTTATAGACTTAGGATTGCTAGTTAATTTATCAATTGTAGCCCTTTCATTCAGTATTTAAGGTAGGTAGTAGGACGCTGAATAAACACTATTTCTATCATTACGATGCCCTAAAGTGATCAATACTTCGTGGTTTTAGTGCAACTACAAAAGTCACTCCTAACAGAAGAAGCATTAAAAACAGTAATTGCGACGACTTAAGGAAAACATAACATTGATAAAATAAAGTTTAAACGAATAGGTATGTACCTATTACACTTAAACTAGTTTTTTTTACCATCTATATGCCAATGAGGACCCTTCTTTTTGCGAGCTACAACACCATTTTTTGGTAAACCCAATATCTATTCATTCTACAACACCATGGACACACGCGCAGTAAGCCTAGATACAGATGTCTATCTTTATTATTACATTGTAGATCAAAAGACTTTTGATTGCGAGTATTCTGACATCGAAGTCACGCACATTTTATCGAAAAATACTTTAGCGTCACAAAAGTATGAATGAGAAATGATTTTGCTTCTTAAAGAAACGTTTATTGGCTTTTTCGATAAGATTTTCAGCCAAAGATGATCAAGTCAGAAATATGTAGGTACATTTTGTTTATAAATATCAAACGTATGCGGTTATAATACAAACAAAGCGTAAAAGTAAACAAAGTGGGACTGTAACAAAGCACAGAAAAGCTTATTATAAATGAGCCAGTAAAATAATTGGTCGCTGTCAACCCCTCCAATCGTCGAAAAATGTATCTTTGCGCAGAATATTGACGCGGTTATTTGCGTTCGGAGGAAACATGATTGTAATTTTCAGGTAATAAGGTAGTGTACGGTTGTAATTAGTTGTCGTTTTGTACCTATGGCACGCTTTTAAGTTTTAAATACTAACATGAATAATATTTCACCGTTCGCGGGCACGGTACAACCTTCTCATTTCTGGGATCTTGGAGTATGCATAAGATTATTATAGTTAGAGATTTTCATTGTGACTAGTGGGCTCGAACGGCCACTTATGAAAGGCTCCAGACAGTACAGGGTCAGCCTGAGCTCCAGACAGATTTGGACTAAGTTTATTGGCTTAAACTACGTCAAGTGTTATAATTCTTGTTACACCTAAATAACCTGATTCGCTCTCGTAAGCACGATCCAGCGGTTTCATCTCTCCAATCTCCTGAGTGAACACTAAAGCTCACATTCACCTATCGTTTACAGAGTCGAAACAACACTGTTAGTTTATTGTTCCCTGGTACTCGCTGTACTAAAGGGAATTACATGAAACTGTAGCCTTAGTACATTTTAAAACCCCAACGCAAAACTTTTTACCAAGACTCAAAATAGAACACCTGACTACAGACAGATGACATGCCTGGGGACCGAAGTTCGTAGGAAGCGAATTGGAAGTTGTATTCATGTATCCGATTTGAGAAAGTTTGCGGGTGGTAGGACCTTGTGCGAGGTTCGTCTGGATCGCTACCACCATCTTACTCGCTACTCCTGCCGCTAAGCAGCAATGCTTGCACTGTTGTGCTCCGGTGTGGAGAGTAAGACGGCCGGTGTAAATACGGGCACAAGAGGCATTTCATCTTAGATCTCTAGGTTGGAAACGCATCTGCAAACCTCCCGAGGTTACGGGTGTCTATGGATAGTGGTGATCACTTTCGATCAGGTGACCCACTTGCTCGTTTGCCTTCCTTGTAATATATATACATATATAAAATATATATACGTAGAACTGATGACATCTCTGCGTGTGGGACTAGGATGGCTATAATTCGTATCTTCGAAATCGTGACGAGTAAAATTACATTATCATTTACATCTAATTTTAAATGGTACGTTTCTTGTCTTCGTTCCCAGAAGCAATTATTCGCGGCCTTATTAGCTCAAACGTAATTATTTTCACGTCGTCAGCTTAACTGTGGCGTGTAAGCTCTCATCTAACTCAGCGAAATCAAATATGCTGAATATCTTTCCTTTCCCGAAATTCAGACGTACAAATTATAATGAAAGTTGGTTCAAGGCAATGTACAGAGTAGATTCGTAGCTCTTATGAGGTATTGTACGTGATACTTCTTTTCTTACATCTTTTAAGTGAAACAACCAAACATATTCTCATGATATTTATTACCTACTTTGACGATGTTATTTTTTAAATTAATTGTTATGATGTTTTAAAATATGCAAATAGAGCCGTTCATTTTGATACGCGACTTGAACTAGTAAACCCACTTTGAAATCTTAAGGCCACTTTCAGACCCTGTTTCAGTAAAAAAAAAACATCTTTGCTATTTTGCAAAAGACCTGGGGTAAGAATTATCTAAAACCGTTCCAAATTTCAAGTCGATAGTATTAGTAGTTCCAATAACCAGCTCAGCTGTAACGGACAGACAGATAGACTGACCGAACCACGCCATAAGGGTTCCTGTTCACCATGGAACCCTAAAAAGCTAAGGGCCAAAGCACGGAATTAACGAGCCTTGGTTTTGATATAAAAAGACATTATAAACTCGAGTGCGTTAAAAAGTTATTTTTTTATATCCGATACAAAACTCCCGTTTACGATCGCTTTGCCAAACCCAATCCAATAAGGTTTAAACCTTAAGCCTACACTTTCATTCGACAAATACTCGTAAAAACTTCACTTCACTGAGAAATACTGAACTAAAGAGAGCCAGGAAGAGATAACAACCTATCTGCAAAATAGCAGTTCGAGTGCAGTTTTGCCGCAGTTGGTGTAACTGCATCAAAACCGCAAACCGACTGTGCAGTCCGCTTACAGTTGCCGTGCAGTCCTGTCTACCGCACACCGACTGCAAGCTGGCTGTGTGATGTGAAATCATGTGACAATCAAGTGGAAACTGCAAGTGCCTAACCTCCTCAAAAGACATTAGAACCCATTTCACCGTACGCAAATCTCTTAGACTCAATCCCCATTCATAAGCAAAAACAACTTTGCTTCAAGAAATCTGGGGTAGCGGTTGGATGCGACAAAGTTTCACTAATTAGGCTTGCCGAGCAGATTTTGCTTTTATGGAACTATAACACACTAGTTCGGTTTTCTTCGTTCCGCTGAGCGTTTGACTTAGTTACTAGAGTACGTGCTTAAATAAGGTAGCAGTTTAACATTGCAGCAGCATGAAAGTTAAGTTACTTTTAAGTACTTGCTATCCTTTTCTGTCTGTATCTTGGTAGAGGAGATGGCAATTTTTTTATACGACAAGGAAGGCAAAGTAAGATGGTGGTAGCAATCCGGACGGACATTGCACAAGGTCCTACCACCCGCATATAGTGTAATAAAAGGATCAGTCATGTATACATATAAGTTGAGTTTAGCAGGACAAGTTTCGGACTAATTCATAGTCCTTCCTCTGGGAGCACATGACTCAGCAACAGCGAGACGCAAACTGCGTGCCAAAGCTATTATGGAAACTGGCACAGCTGACAGCGGCGCACAACTACCCCCGTTTTCATCGTCATTTTTATTATTGAAAAAATGTTGGGTAGTGTCACGAAAAGTGTCATGGGGCAATAAAATATGTTTGTTATGACAATGGAACCTTTCTCTACATTTTGCGGGTGGTAGGACCTTGTGCGAGGTCCGTCCGGATCGCTACCACCGTCTTACTCGCTTATCCTGCCCCTAAGCAGCAGTGCTTGCACTGTTGTGTTCCGGTGTCGAGAGTAAAAGACAGCCGATGTAATTACGGGCACAAGAGGCATTTCATCTTAGCTCTCTAGGTTGGCAACGCATCTGCAAACCTTCCGGGGTTGCGGGTGTCTATGAGCAGTGGTAATCACTTACTATCAGGTGACCCACTTGCTCGTTTACCTTCCTCGTCGTATATAAAAAAACGTTGTTAAGTGTTAGCAAAGCCTTTCTCCTAAGCAATATATATGCAGTACGGGGTCATTTTAATTTTAGCGTTCTGCCTCCATGCATTTCAGAGAAAAAGGGTATTGACAGACAGACAGATTTCCTTTTGAGGTACGGAACTTTAAAAGTAAATACAAGAGAGCTAATAAATCTTAATTGAATGGAAACACTAAAACTTTTGATCACATATTGTTCACTACAAAATAAAGCAACTTCGCTAAATTACTCTTGTTGGTCTAACTTGTAAACTATTAGATTATTTTAACAAAAGATATCGGCCTAAATTAGAGTTTGGAAGGAGTTGAGGGGCCGTTTAATCAACCTTACATGTACTATCAACAAAACAATCAATAACTAGTGAAGAGGGTGTGGGAGTTTGCAATAGTATCTGTAGCTGATGGAGCAGGCACCGGATATAGAAGGATGATTTTTTATATAAATAATAATTGTAATTATTGACTTCTTAAATTAATTATAAGACAATTTCAATATTTGCATGATTAGCAATGACCAAAATTGAAAATGTAATATTTTGCATGCTTTAAAGCAGATATTGGCAAACTTATTATGTAAATTGTAACACCTAAGAATACTTTGTAACCCGTGTCTAGCAAATAAACCATTTCATTTCATTTCATTTCATTTCATTGTTAAAACAGTAAGTAAGGCAAATGAGTTTAAAGTGCGTAGGTGCTGGAGCATTATGTGCGAGTCGTTCGGCGTTTGAAAGCGTACTGCTCTGTCATTGGCTCATTGGACAGGCGTCGCACACATATTCATGCGCCCGTACACGGCTTTATTAGAAAACACACATACAAACAAGGCAGTTCAAACAGGTAAGTACCTACATTTGTAAACGTAATATTTTTTCTACCCTAATCTTAATTTTGTCTCTTTATTTTCAGGTGCAGTGCTTCAGGTCGTGTACAAGTATCTATAAGTACCTATAAAACAGTACCGTGACTGACTGACTGATAGACAACGCACAGCCTATACCACTGGACTTGAGGCATGAAATTTGGCAAACATATACCTTGACTATCCTAGAGGTGCACTAAGAAGGGATTTTTCGAACCCACGGGATATGGAACTAGCCCATTTGAAATATTTCACGGGGGCAAAGCCGCGGGGCGTAAGCTAGTAACGAATAAACTTCTAACACTCTTGATTTGAGATACATACCTTATAATATTATTTGAACGCTTTACGAGTGTTTTAAAAACATATTTAATTGCTGACCTCAAATGGAGTATATTTTTGTATTTTACCCCATTTTTTTTATTTTTACGGTTTTCCAGTCAATATTAATTTTATCCCACTTTTTACGTATTCACTGTGACATGAATACACAAAAAAAAAGAAACTGCTAACCCCGGGAAACGAGCCCGGATCCTCGACATTCCATGTCGCGTGCTATCACCTCGTGCGTACGGTTGCATAATTTAATTGCCTCATTATAATAATTACCTTTTTTTTGGAAACCATACTGTGACAAATAGACATAAAAATCTAAAGAAGATGGCCGAGGAAATTACTAAAACAAGAGGCTTTACATCTTAGCTCACATCACATTCTAGTCTAGTAATGGATCTAGAAATTTACATATATATAAAGCAAGCCTGTGTGTACATGATTTTGTTACTTTTAGCTACCTCAGCTTGTACTACACATGCATATTCTATATTTTAACGGTAGCCACAAATAAATATAAGCAGAGAGTCGAGCACGACTTTACGAATGTTGCGTAACGTAAAATCGAATAGCAAACGTTGTCCAGTTTGTATGACGTTTGGAACAGCGCCCGCCCGTGAGCGTATTTGGAACTAAAATTTAGTATGAGGTTTCTCGATCTCGATACGATAACGTAACGTTACGCAGGATTCGGCAAGTCGTGTTTGACCCACTCATACTAAATTTTAGTTCCAAATATGCTCACGGGCGGGCGCTGTTTACTATTCAATTTTATGTTACGCAGCATTCGTAAAGTCGTGCTCGACCCTCTGAGGAGCCTACCGTTTCAATAGTTGGTAGAAGTTAAACTACAATAACATGCCCCGCCCCTCCAAATTACTATTTCAATGGTGTTTAGTGAGACGACTAGTCGAGCAACTAATCCGAGTATTTGTTTTTGTTAGACGGCTGTCTCAGCACGCACACATGTGTTAGGAGTCTTGATGGTGCTTCATAAATACTTGCACAAATACATTAAAGCGTTTTGAATTTTGTAGCTTAGCGTAGCTTGTCTTCTAACGTTTTGTTGTTGTTGCATGTTGAATAGATTTTTTTTATTTTTATCAATAGCCCCGAAAGGTATTTTCTATTTCTATATCTATTTCTACCAAGCCCGATAAGAAAATGTCAGACTGAAAGAACAATCGGAAAAGAAAGAAATCGCAAGCATTTTATTATGTTCTGATATAGCCGCCCGAATATAATGAAAAAGGCCGCTTGCCGTACCCAGATTCCTGCGATTGACATGAAAAAAACGCGGTATTGCTTCCGGTTAGGAGACGAATATTATGCCTCTGATGTGGGCATGGAGTATTATATGTGCGGTTTGATCATCTATTCTGTGCCCCATAGATTTGCAGAGGTGCGGTCGAACCACTGAAATTGTTAACCACCGTAGAATTATTTTGCAATAAATGTTACTTTTTAAGTAGGTACATAATTATCAGCATCTCCACCTAATGATAATAATATTACAATAATAAACAAGTTTTCTGTTTTAAAAAAAAACATTTTTAATTCAAGCTTTTTTGCAGACTGTACTACTTGTTGACTGTACAGGTATTGTTATCCAACTTACATTTCCTTACCAAATTTCAGGCAAATCTGACTACTGGAAGTGAGTCAAATTTAACTTGTAAGATTACAACAACATTGCAAGTTAGAAAAAATCTTGTAAGTAAATATCGTTTAATTATAGGTTACCTGCGGTTTAAAAATGGCAACGTAAACCTAGGCTAACTAGCGAACCCTGTCAAAACAAAATTTCAATCCTAATAAAATTACATAGGCTCGCTGTGAAAGGACAATCATATTAATTATGCGCAAAATACAGACATAAATTGACCGTCCTACTTCGACCGCGCGCGATAATTTTAACATCCCACGCTAGTACCTGTATACTAGCGTGATTAATCCTTTTTTGGGTTCCGTAGCCAAATTTGCAAAAACGGAACCCTTATAGTTTCATGTCCGTCTGCCTGTCCGCGGCTTAGCTCAGAGACTATTGGTACATACTAGAAAGCTGTAATTTTGCATGGATATACATAATTATTAGGCCAACAACATGGTACAATAAAATCTTGAAAAAAAAATAATTTTTGGTACCTGCGTAACGTTACGGTTATCGTATCGAGATCGAGAAACCTCATACTAAATTTTAGTTCCAAATACGCTCACGGGCGGGCCCTGTTCCAAACGTCATACAAACTTGACAACGTTTACTATTCGATTTTACGTGACGCAGCATTCGTGAAGTCGTGCTCGACCCTCATTTGTCTCTAGCTCATTTACGTCCTACTACTTGGCTTAGGGCTTCTCTCAGACTGAAATAATGTATCTATGATTCATTATCTCTATCGATGAGATAAGGGCGTCCTAACCTTTCTATTGTTTGATAGGGCGTTTCGAACGTCAGGCTTCTAAACGAAACCAGATGAGTATAGAAGACCCTATTGTATGCATGTATGTTTTTAACGCCTGCGTAAACCCTTTGTGACACTGTACAATAGAAAGAAAGCATATGTCCAGTTGTAGACAAAGGGTTACTTGATAGTTGAGTTCAGTGACACGACTAACAAAGTGCAATGGCGGACACGGTAAAATGTAGAGCGTGTAAATTAATTTCTTACAGACCAAATGCTTTTAAAAGCGTTGAGATTCTTAAATGCATTTTTCATTGTAAAGATCGCAAAGATTTGTAAGGTTACAGGTTTTGTTTTTATGTACATTTGTTACCTGCTTATTTTACATATAAAGCCTTATGGCCTTATTCATAAACGTCACTCAGGCCTCCATTAGCTAAAATAGGTTTTGTCTTCTTCTTACTAACGGAAATGTCAATGTGACAAAAAATGACACACGAACTTTAACGGCATTTTATTTAAAATGGATTTATGAATAACAGGGTTAATAGAATATTAAGTGGAATATGCTCTACTTTTTCTTTTAAGATAATAAAAACTTGTTTCTATTGTTGTCATTATGACTTGTTAAATAAACTGACAAAAATATGAAAGTACCTACTGTTAGCTTAAATTAAAACAAGCGATGGTTTTCTTTCATGTGAAGCCATTTATTATTAAATATGAAGTTTTTATTTAGACATTTTTTAGCTTGTTTTAACAAACTTAAAAAAATACACCGTAATCAATACGGACTGTCATTTATTTATTTTTACAATAACAAAGCTAAGTCCTACTCCACACCTAAATATTAAACTCTTACGTTTTTAAAAGTAAAAACTAAACATGAAAACACACGGTCTCAGTTTTACCATTCCGCGCACAAAGGCGTAAATTCCTTTCAATCGCCAAACAACAAAACAATTACTCGGAATTCCATCAAGTTGTATTCTTTTATTGTCCTCTATTGTGTGGTCATGTTTTATTCAGTCGCACTAACCCACCATTGTGGGTAAACGAGCGATTGTTTGTGGAAGTTCAACGCTAGGTTTTGGGTAAAAAGAAATTACACTCGCTGATTGGGTAAGGAGAAAATTTAAAATTGAAGATAGTTTTCCTACACCGAAAACGGGCAAATTATGCAAAAATAAATAAAGCTGAGCTGGAGAAAGTTACAGCATGACTGGGCTCAGTTGGTGATTTGTTGTTTACACTGTTTTCATGATAATTTATTTCGTTTCAAGAACTGGTTTTCTGTACCTACATACCTATACAAAACAAAGTTTCACGTGATATGCTCTAATTTCGTTACCAACTTAACCTTACAAAACACACTTTAAGTCTGACGCAAAGCAAGCATCGCCAAAAATAGAACTGTACCCACCTAGATATATTAATAAACACATTGCTGAATACGCTCCTAATTTTAGAAATTCCTTAAATTTTCATAATCCAATAAAATACCAACCCTCGGCTGAATCGTCGAATCCCAAGTGCCTCTACGCTTCATCGGACACGATCTAATGAGCAAACTTGTGCTAAATGTATCCTTATAATTTATTAACTAACTGCTTCACGTACTTCATAAGTATTTTAAGCTATCTCAATGCATGTGGCGGCTAAATTGTGAAATTAATATCAAATCCTCAAGTTTGCTGTCCCTTGAAGCTGTGAAAAAATCAACCTTCCAAGTGAACGCAATCAAAAGATACAGTCATTAAAAAGGTGGTTTCCATACAAATTGCCGTACTGAGAAAACCTAAAGGGTACTTCCAGTTGTCCTAGAAACTTGAAATTTGGTATGGAGGTAGCTCTTATAGCACAACCACTCAAAAAATTCTCAAAATCTTAAATTTTTATGTCTGTAGATTTTACAGACCAATATAAGTTGACCCCACACTGCGCACATTTTGCTTAGGAGCAGGGCTCTGCTAACACTGGACTTCTTAAAACACAGGGGAAAAGCGTTAAAATCTTTGTACGGAACCCTCGTGCGCGAGCCCGACTCGCATTTGGCCGGTTTTTAATTGTGTGATAACAAACAACCGACATTGGAATATTTAAATATTCCTCATACTTAGGTGCCATTTCTCTTTCCTTGTATCACTTTCACTTGAATTACTTGTCACATACTTACTAACATACTAACAATAACACGCTAAGTTAAACGAAATCTTGTAATAAAAAGATAGGATATTTATTTTCTACTGTATTCTAGAGACAGACTTCACAGACATCACAACGACTAATTCCTGTGACGTCACGTTCGAGACCCCGTCTCCCCAAAAACGTTATTACGGGTAACAAACAGCTTAATACTTTTTTCTTCGTGATAAAAATATCACATTTACTTCGATATCAATTCCAATATCAAGGTATTTCCAAGGATTGTAGAGGCTAATGGAGAGCAGAAAATCGAGACAAGAAATGGAAGTATTTTTACTAAAAGCTAGATTATTACAGAAATTTTCACTTGGTTTGTTAATAATAGAAGTTTAAGGTAAAAACATTTTTTCAATCTTGTATAAAAACAACCGGGCAATGTGCGAGTCGGGCTCGCGCACCGAGGGTTCCGTAACTAACGTTTTTCGGATAATTTCCCTTGAGTTATGTTGTGAGACCTTGCTTCGCGCCCTGTATACTTTACTTTATTTACTTCAGATTGACAGGCAGACGGACAGACAGACAGACGGACGGACGGACTACAAAGTTCTATAAGGGTTCCGTTTTTCCTTTTAGGCAAGGAACCCTAAAAACAAGATAAGAGATTGTAAGAAAACGTTTCATCATCATCATCAGCCTATTTACGTCCCACTGCTGGGCACAGGCCTCCTCTCAGAATGAGAGGGCTTGGGCTATAATTCCCACGCGGGCCCAGTGCGGATTGGGAACATCACACACACCATTGATTTGCTTCGCAGGAGTGTGCAGGTTTCCTCACGATGTTTTCCTTCACCGAAAAGCTCATGATAAATTACAAACGTAATTTCACTCATAAATTCCGAAAAACTCAGAGGTGCGAGCCGGGGTTTGAACCCTCAACCCTCTGCTTCAGAGGCGATAGATCAAACCACTAGGCTATCACGGCTATAGGAAAACGTTTACCTTCTTAAATTTTAGTGAAGACCAGTGAAGACACTCTAAATTTTAGAGTCTAAAACAATGACCCGGAAGCTATTTTTTAAAAGTACATGCTATGGGCATTTTTCGTAATGGTGGCGACGAGAATAATCCCAAAATTCAAGAAACGTTTTATTTATCAACAACACTGGGAAAGGTTTTCGTAGCCCGAGATACGCGTATTGTAAGAATCGGGATCCCGAAGCTTTGATTCCAATTTCAGTGCTTAAGTACCTAATTTTAGGTTTGCGTTTGGTTCAGTTGCTTTGAAGGCGGCAGAGGATTTGCTCGAAGTACCAGAGCGACCGAATTCAAAAGCTTTTTGTGCTTCGCCGATTGAAAATTATCGTTCTGAATGTCAACCGGCTTCAGAACAATTTAAAGTACCCCATCTTATATGGTATTATAAATATATGGTAAATATGGTATTGTAATTAAATATGTTGTAACAATAAGACTTTTCATATTAACTACAAACTAATTAAGTGACTAAAATTTAATCAAATGAAATCATTAAAATGTAATAGTAATGATAAAATACTATGACTTTTTAGTGGCTGTATGGCTTTATTGTTACTAAACAAACCGATTCGAACGTGGTTTTTATGTTACTTTAATCGCAATAATAATATTAGTAAGTTTTTGAGATATTTGACTTTAAAAAGAAAATGTCGAGAGTTTTCAACTTGGTCAAGTTGTAGTTACTGAACGTCAAACTTGACTCTACAATTTGTTTGGGCGTAACTTGAATAAGGTAGGTAGAATCTTTTTTAAGCTTTTATAATCATAATTATAAGACAGCCTCACTGCAGCAGTGTGCCGCTAACGTCATGTTTTAATTATATCGTATTTATAACTCAGCCTTACCATCCAACAGTCTGCCGCTAACGGCATGTTTTAATTATAATAAAATCATAAGACAGCCTCACTGCCCATTGCCCAGCAGTGTGCCGCTAACGGCTTGTTTTGATTATAATCGTAAGACAGCCTCATTGCCTGCAGTGTGCCGCTAACGGCATGTTTTGATTATAATTGTAAGACAGCCTTATTGCCTGCAGTGTGCCGCAAACGGCATGTTTTTATTATAATAAAATTATAAGACAGCCTTACTGCCCATTGCCCAGCAGTGTGCGGCTAACGGCGTGTTTTAATAATAATTATAAGACAGCCTCACTGCTTGCAGTGTGTCGCTGACGTCGTGTTTTAATTTATTCTCCCACTCGTTACCGTTAACACTCCGTCGGCATATTCTTCTAAAAATGGCGCGTCTCCGAACGCAAAGCTAGTAATACATCGCAATTTAGGTAATGGTTTGTGGTTAGCAAAAGGAAAGATTTATAGCTGGTTCAGCTCAAGATAGCCTGCCGCATTATTCTGTGTCACTCAGGTTTGGGGCCAATGATAAAGGAGAAAAACTATCTATCACGTATGAAAATTAATGGGTTTTTGCTTTTCAAATGCGCGAGTAACGCGACAGATTTTTACGTATCCTGCGTAACGTTACTACTCGATTACGTTACGCAGGAGTCGAATATTCGTCCTCGGGCCTCTGTCAGTACTCGGATTAACTATGCCTAGCGCTTCATACAGGTTTTTAATACCTTTAATAATAGACGTATTGTCTGTACGAACTCCAAACTTCTGTAAAGTAATTACGACGTGTTCTTAAGAAGTCGTATTGTCAATTACCCTGTGTAATTACCTAATTAAGAATTTTGACTTCATGAGAGTAAATCCTATTAAATTAAACTTAATTTAATAAACGATGCCGTTGTAAGATTAAATTGGATGTGGGCTTTTGGTGATTAGCGGCGAAGGAGTTTTTATTATTGAGATTAAGATCTCATCTCACTGAGATGTAGTAGGAAGAGTTTAAAAACCAGTCAAGAGTGACTTGGCCTCTATTTCACCATCTTTACAATTGTCAGTTTTATAATTATGACAATTTGAACTACATTTCTTTGACAATATAAAGCGCGCTAAAACAAAAGCTCTTCACGTCAGCAGTTGACACCGAATTGTCATTGAAAACGGACATTTAATTGGAAAGTTGGTGAAATAGGGGCCTGGTCTCCAGCACCGAGGGTTCTGAGCCATCACCTATTCTATTCTATTTGGCTAGTATATGTATAGTAGTATAATTGCGGGTGGTAGGACCTGGTGCGAGGTCTGTCCGGATCGCTACCACCAACTTACTTGCTAATCCTACCCTTAAGCAGCAGTGCTTGCACTGTTATGTTCCGGTGTGGAGAGTAAGACAGCCGGTGTAATTACGGGCACAAGAGACATTTCATTTTAGCTCTCTAGGTTGGCAACGCATCTGCAAACCCTCCGGGGTTGCGAGTGTCTATGGGCAGTGGTCACTTACCATCAGGTGACCCACTTGCTCGTTTACCTTCCTCGTCGTATAAAAAAAAATGTTGAAGACACATCAAAAAACAGTTACCCTAACCTATAAATTTCTGATCGGACATCAATAAATACTGAATGCACAGCTAAACTACGGTTACAGTGAGGAGGTACTTAATATTCATCATCATCTTATTTAAGAGTGCTACTCTTGTCGATGCAGTTGTCTCCAGTCCGTTCTTTCCAATGCGAGTTCTTTCACCTCCTGATACGACACAACGTCTATCTTATTTTTTATTTGATCTAAATACTCTATCCACGGCCTTCCCCTTCCTCTCTTTCCTTCTATCTTTTCTTCTTTAATTTTCAGTATCAGATCGTCGTGTCGTATCAAATTTGATTTAATATTAATCGACAAAAATCCCTATGAATTCATAGAACAAGGATTTGTACATCTTACTCACTTTAATCATAAAGCTTTGATGTCGGTTTCATTTGAAAAGTATTTCCTCATTCTTTTTAAAGGGCAGAAAGATTCGGTGACATAATAAACCTTCTGGTCACATTCGAACCCGGAAAGGGTTCATCCTTTGTGAATAAATACATACTGATGTAAATGCGAATCTAAATATTATGTCAATTTAATTCTTATTTAGCTTCCTTAAGGCGCTATCTGGATTCTGAATTGTTTTAGATTCGTTCTGTATTTGAAATAAAGGCTTAATAACGTTGTAACTAACGTTAATAACGTTTTAAGCTCTATAACGTTGTAGAGAGAGATAGAGAGATAGATACTTTTATTCACGTAAATTCGACACACACACAAAAAAGCAGTACGTTTTAGAAATAAAAAACAAAAGCAGAAACTTAATAACTGTTTAAAACTTAAGGAAATGCCGAATAGTGTGAAATGGGCCCCACTCAGCATAATGTTGCGGCGAGCCGCGGCGCTGTTTTTCAGCAGGACCCAATTAAAAAAACTAAAAACAAACACATACTACTCAATACATTATACATACAGATAACGAAAACAGGAAGCATCTCTGGCAACACTTGATCAATTCAATCACTTTAAAATTTGTAAATCCTAATCCTAACTAATATTATAAATGTGAAAGTAACTCTGTCTCTCTGTCTCTCTGTCTGTCTGTTTGTTACCTCTTCACGGGAAAACCGCTGTATCAATCTAGATGAAATTTGGTAAGAAGATAGTTTGAATATTGAGGAATAACATAGGCTACTTTTTATTCGGGAAATTTATGTAGTTCCTGCGGGATCGCGATAACCAAAATCAACGCGGACGAAGTCGCGGGCAACAGCTAGTAACGTTAATAACGTTGTTGTTCTTGGTGAAGGTCGCGGGACCGCGGTGGATGCGGAAAGCACAAGACTGGTCTGAGTGGAGAGCCTTGGGGGATGCCTATGTCCAGGAGGTCGACCTCTTTCGGCAGACATGATGATGATGATGAAAGTTCGGTTGCATCGGCATTCCCGACCCTACGTCGCAGGGAACAAAGCACGCGAGTTAAGTCACTTCACACCTTCTATAGAGTCAAGTAGCGTACTGTGTGCCCCGTCTGACATTTGCGCGCAAGTTTGGACCTTATTCTAGAGCGACTGAGACCAAAAAGGCTACAATTGCTGCGCTTTATTTTCGGACATAGTGGAAAAACCTTCATAACGGGCCAGGCAAAAATCAACCTTATGGCAATGTAATAAACATTTTGACAGGGGAAAGCTTTTCTCACTTTAACTATTACTTCTTTTTTAACCCCCGACGAAAAAGAGGGGTGTTATAAGTTTGACGTGTATATCTGTGTAGGTATCTTTGTGTCTGTGTATCTGTGTAGTCTGTAGTATCATAGCTCCCGCACGGATTTACCGATTTCGATGCGGTTTTTTTTAATCGAAAGCTAGTTTAATCGAGATGGTTCGTAGCTGAGTTTCATTAAAATCCGTTCACCTGTTTTCGAAATATTGAACTTTGAAATGACAATGTCGGGGGTTTTTAACTTTTCTAAGTTGGTAAGTAAGGTTATTATATGACGTAAAATCATGGCCTCGAAAGCATCGCCTCAAACAACACTTAGAGGAACTGATTAATGGGTAAATTTCTGGAGTGCACATGACTGAGTAAGTACGTGGCGTGGTGTTGTGGTCGCATTTCCGGGGGTAATCAGCTTTGTTGGGATCGTTGGGTGTAACCACATCCTCTTCGTATCTCGTTCCTTTTGTTAATAAAGAACATCTTAAGTAAATACTTACGATGGCGAGAAACATTGCAAATTTGTCCTGGTGTCGTGAAGTATGATTACAATGAATGTTTGTTTTGGTTTAGGGTGTCAAAAGAAGCATCGACGAGAGATAAAATAAATAAATAAAAATAAATATCATGGGACTAATTGACACCAATTGACCTAGTCCCAAACTAGACAAAGCCTGTCCTATGGATACTAGACAACGGATAAACATACTTATATAGATAAATACATACATATTAAATATCCAAGACCCGAGACCAAACATTCGTATTCATCATACAAACATCTGAACCGACCGGGATTCGACCCGGGACCTCAAGCTTCATAATCAGGGTCGCTAACCACTAGGCCACCCGGTCGTCGTCAGATAGGAAAAACTATGAAAAAAATGAAAAAGTATTTAGTTTTAGAAAAAAATGCTAAATCTATCCGTCCCACAGTTAAGAAAATGCGTCCTCTTCAACATTTCAGAGTGGACTTAGTGTTAAAATAGTTAACAAAGCGCAAAGACCTCTATGACATGTTGCTGGGCATGCATGCTCATGCCCATGCCTTGTGGTAGGACCCTGTGCGAGGTCCGTCTGGATCGCTACCACCATCTTACTCTCTAATCCTGCCGCTAAGCAGCAGTGCTTGCACTGTTGTGTTCCGGTGTGGAGAGTAAGACAGCCGGTGTAATTACGGGCACAAGAGGCATTTCATCTTAGCCCTCTAGGTTGGCAGCGCATCTGCAAACCCTCCGGAGTTGCGGGTGTCTATGGGCAGTGGTGATCACTTACCATCAGGTGACCCACTTGCTCGCTTGCCTTCCTCGTTGTATAAAAAAAAATGATTGCAATTAAATTTATGGGATTATCATGACTTCATGACAATACGCCGTTTCGATAAAAAAAAACCTTTTAAGTATCTAATAATCATCGTTGAATAAACCACATAATCATAGCCTCTATGTTTGAAATAAAAACAGTGCTGTGACTGTGTCACTTTATACTTTTAAACAGTTTATTTAAATATCCATCGTTTTGCATTCAATTTTAAACACGTATCCGGTGAAAAGTTCAATTAAAATGTAATGAATATACACGATTTACATATCAATGGAAATCGGTATTTGGTATGATTAATGATCAATGCAGACATTTAATTGTACTAATTAAGTTACTCATTTTGTTGATAATACTTTGTTTGAGAGAACTGACTAATCAATTATTACAAACACGTAACAGAATAAATAAATCAGAGTTGTCTTTCTTTTTTATTCACGAGCCAACCGTGTTTAAGTATTTCGAACGATGAATATGAAAATTACTGATTAAATTTTAAACAAAAAGTGGCATTCGACGGTTTAAATACGATTGTGGTTGATTTCGTTCTATTCATGCAACGTAATTCTTTTACGTTTCGCTTCAATCTTAACTTTAATAAAACAGTTCCAATTTATAATTCTAATAATTACTTTATACTAATAACAATTTCAATGTTCTTAAATTAAACTAACAAGTAGTATAAGAGTGTAGAACATGGATCAATGAAATATGTATTTTTTTGTTTTTTTAAATGCGTCTGAAGTCAGTCACTTGTAGGGGAACCGAGACGCATACAAAGACTAACGGGAATGTGGGAGCGAGACCGCAAAACCCGCTCCGAGGGCATGAATAATTTCAGATGAGCATATAAGTTTGAATCGTACATTCTTCCCCACGACGGAACAGAGAAGCAATATGCGTTTGAAGTTTTCACCTAAAATGTATATTGCGTGGTTGCTTGTGTCTGGATACCAATGTGTCCATTTTAACCCCCAAGACAAAAAGGGGGGGTGTTATAAGTTTTATTTGTCTATGGGTGTATCTGTGTGTCTGTCTGTGCCATCGTAGCTCCCAAACGGTAGAACGGATTTAGACGAGGCTTTTAATCGAAAGCTACTTAGTCGTGACGGTTCGTAAGTTTCATAAAAATCCGATTAGCCATTTTTGAAATATTGGACTTTGTAATGAAAAGATCGGGGGTTCTCCAACTTTTCTAAGTTGGTTAGGTTAGTTATGGAAATTAGCAAATATCAACTGACTTGAAATTCTCGACAATCTAAACAGCGAAATAACAAAATGATATGCTGTTTAACCACTGATCATGTTTGCATCAAAGCTTTGTAAAACTATGGCTGTGTATTATACTCCAAAACAGCTTGTCCCAAAACTGCTTATTTGATTTACTTTATGTTGATTAAAATCGGGTTATCCCCTAACGGCCCCTCATTGGACTTTAATATCAAAATGTCGGAATATTTTTAACATTTCTAAGTAGTAAGTAAGTATTAACGCAGGATCATTATAATGACAAAACTAAAAACAATTACTTTGCTTACAGATGTAACTATTTATCACTTAGGTATATGGTCGCGGGTGAGCAAAGTAATTGTTTTTAGTTCATAAATATGAACCTCCGCAAAGTACCTAACGCCTGATTCAATAAATTTTAATGACACAGACTTTTATGAGCAACAACTTCTTTCGTAATGCGTTATGACAATCGAAAATAAGACAATAGTTATCATGCGACTAGAGTGACCATTTCATTCACTACCTACTTACCACTATCTCAACTCACACTTTTTATTTAGCAATATTTCCATCCATCAATCAATTGACTACCTCGCATCGCACAATCAGAGGCCCCATACAACGCGTGCTACGTCACTGTGACAAGAGGGCCATAAATAATCAAAAAGCCATGAATTACTCTATTATAAACCAGGGCTCCAAGCCACTGAGGCTTCGAATTAATATTAACCACCGACCGAACTCCGAAACATACAGTCTGAAGTATATTTCACTCAAACAACAGTCAACTACAGGGCTGTTGACAACATTATTAATGACAACTGTGACAATTCCAACTGTGAAACTGAGCCTTTGTCTGTAGATTGGCTCTGGCGTACCCGTCCGACATGATTGTTTCACTCACATTTGTTTTTGTAAGTTGATGTAAATCGGTACCTATGAATTTTATGATGCTAGTACAAAGAAGTTATAGGATTTTGAGGTCTTTGTTAGCCTGTTTTTGGATACGAAACACTTTGTTGTACGTCCATCTGTCAGTTCGAAGTGAAACAAAACCTGTAGGGTACTGCCTATCGACCTAGAATTTGTCACGGAGTTTGCCTCACAAGACAAATCAAGGAAAAAAAAACGAAAGGAAAAAAATTTGCCGGGTTTTTTTAAGTAAACGTGCAAAGCAAACACTGGTGGCAAACAATCGTGAGGATTTAGCATATTTTTGACGGAGCGGTTTCCATATCAAATACAAATCAGGCTAGCGAATTTAGGGTCTGTGTATCTTAAACACAATAAGAAAAAATGCGCGATAAAATTTAGAAGTACAATTAATGAATGCAAACAGCAATTGATAAAAAAAAAACATAATTATGACCCGTGTATTCGTGAAAAATATTTGCTTACGAGAAAATGAAAATCACTTTTCTCGAGTATGGCATCGAATTAAAATGAGCTCCGAGATATTTATGGATCACCAGATCAATCAGATACAGTGGGCACAAATTAAAAAAAATTGTTGTAATTATTTTCACATTTAAATACAAATTAATTCGACAGTATTCGCAGCGATGTGAAATACTGCCGGCGGCAATGCATAATAATTTAATAATATAGCCAAAGGGCTTGGAAAGCTGTCGTTATTATTTTATTAAAACCATTGCCAGGTTATAATAAAATACATGCTACAGCATGTACTTCAGTATAGCAAGCAATTACTGAAAACAATTTACCTACCTCAATTATGCTACGGCCACACACTTCGCGATAGAATTATTGCGATAAAAAACTTCGTCTTCGGTCTACGACGAATGTGCATGGCCACATTGCAAACAGAGAAATGCCGCAATACGAGTAGTAAGACAGCCGGTGTAATAACGGGCACAAGAGGCATTTCAACTTTGCTCTCTAGGTTGGCAACGCATCTGGAAACCCTCCGGGGTTGCGGGTGTCTATGGGCAGTGGTGAGCACTTAACATCAGGTGACCCACTTGCTCGTTTGCCTTCCTCGTTTGAAAAAAAATGCTCTCGAAAAACGTAACCCTCCTTTCGGCGGTCGATTAAAAATACAGAAAGATACTTCTTTGTGATCGTTCATAAAGGTGTTTCACACTTTGTTAAGACGTTCAAACGTTAGCTGACAATCCCGTAGCAATTGTCACGCGGACAGACTGGGTGTAAAGTCACAAGTGGACCCATCTGCAAATGTGAGGTGATAATGGCTCCCTTGACGGACCTTTCACGGTGAAATGTCACAAATGTGAACCCACCTTTAATGTCGCATCAATAACACATAAGTACCTAACTAAATAAGATTTCGTTAAAAATGTCTATTTTGATGCAAGCGTTTCCTTCGACGACTTTACAATACAAAACTAGTGGCACGAAAGTAGTTCTGTGACATTAATTTCACCAACAATTTCACGTGTAAACGTCAAGTTTTACAATGTATGCATCGATTTCACCGATATTTGGACAAAGCTAGTATCATGCAACTAGTTTTGTAATGTACACATTTGGCTTAAGTTTGCCGTAGGTGTCAGATATATAAAAAAATAAAAATCGTGGGATAATGGACACTAATCGACATAGTTCCAAGTTAAGCAGAGCTTGTGTTCTGGGTACTAGACAGCGGATAAACATCCAAAACTCTATCTGGCCCGACCGGAACTCAAGCTTCATAATCAGTGCCCTTAGTGTAATCAAAAAGCATGTTACAAAATAATCCTCTAAAATAATGATAAATAAATAAAATAAAATAAAATGCGTTTATTTCGGACAACAGAAACTAAAGCCTAAAGTTTTATGGCCTAGCACTGCTTCATTCAAAGAATATTCCGCGCGCACCGCACCGACTTCATATTTCTGCTGCTTAGTGCTAGGCCATAAAACTTTAGGCTTTGGTTTCTGTTGTCCGAAATAAACGCATTTTATTTTATTTTATTTATTTATCATTATTTAAGAGGATTATTTTAGGGTTTTTTTTCTAAGGTTTTTTTTTTGAAGGCGGTTTTACTTTTCTGTTAAAAGATTTTTATTTCACAATTTCACGTTGATTTAACATTTTCAGAATTATCCTCCAACTCCTAACCGTTAAGGAGTTGTACCTTCCATCATCAGCTCATCATCTCATGATGATGAGCTGATGATGGAAGGTAATAATTCAAGTATTTGCGTCTGGTAGTCATCATCTCATGATGATGACTACCAGACGCAAATACTTGAATAACCTTAGAAAATATATGAAACTCATAGTACGTGCCTGTAAAATTTGAGGGTTGCCCTCGATTTCCCTGGAATCCCATCATCAGATCATGACTTGGTGACAATGGGACCACCTCAGGAGCATACCCTTTCGAATAAAAAAAAAATAAAATCGGTCTACAATTGGCGAAGTAATCGATGTACATACATAAAAAAATAAAAAATAAAATAAAAAAACATACAGTGGAACGTAGAACCTCCTCCTTTTTTGAAGTCGGTTAAAAATACAATGACAATGCAAAGAAAAATCCGTTAAGCAGCTGAACTTGAACCAGCAACCTCGGTAATCCGTACCAAGCTCCACCAATTAAGCTATACTTAACGTTGATGTAACCTAACGAATTTTTCAATGCCTTGTGTCATATTTTTTATTTGGAAGATCTCTCCTCAGCTCCATCTATGAGTAGCTTAATAATGTTTCATAAAAATAAAAACTAAAATAATCAATAAATCGATTATTTTCACATTACAAAAGTTGAAAATCCCCCGACATTGTCATTACAAAGTTCAATATTTCAAAAACGGGTGAACCGATTTTAATGGAACTTAGCTAAGAACCATCTCTATTACACTAGCTTTCGATTAAAAAAAAATACACCGACACACAGATACACAGACACACAGATACACAGATACACAGGTCAAACTTATAACACCCCTCTTTTTCGTCGGGGGTTAAAAATATCGGGTCGGCGATTACAATAGGCGCTCTGGTTCCACTTGGCTATTCAGTCGTTAAACTGCTACGGGTTCGGTTATAATGCTTGTATGTGTGTGTGTGTGTGTGATCTGTCTGTGACATTGTAGCACCTAAACGGATAGGTACATCTATTATTTTAAACGAAAGCTCATTTAATCGAGATGATTCTTAGCGAAGTCTCATATAAATCGATCCTTAAGATATTTAACTTTGAAAGCACACCATGAAATGCCACAAAAACAAACCCTCTTTTAACTCAAGCCAATACCGTATACCTAATGAAGGACGCTCCCAAAAAATACCTAAGACTTTTCTACAACCCCGTAACGTCGTTAGCAAGGATTCTAACTTGTTTCTCAACAAGGATTTTTCTGGAACAAGATGAAGGAATTATAATTCCCGTCAGCGTCAGTCAACAATGATTAGGGCCGCGCTGACGGCTCATTTTGTGTGTCCGCTTACTTAATTAACTTAATTATACGGCGCCATTAAAAACGGGAAGCTGATAAAAAAGTTTTATCTTAGCGATAAAAAGGGTACGTACCTACCAATTTGTATTTTTCGCGCATCGGTAATAAATTGGATTCGTATTTTTATTTTCGATAATTCAAGTAATTTATTGAATCAGGCGTTACTTTGGTCCATATTTACGAAGTAAATACTACTTGCTCACCCGCAACCATGGCACAAGTGAAGAAAAATAGTTATGTCTGTGCGGCAAATGTATGTTTCCATACAACACCTCCGGCTCCACTGCTACACGAAACAACACATGCTACGCAAACCCAGCCATCACCACCAACACTACACTAAACGCTGACGCGTTTCGGCACTCTCTACGAGGCCAAAGCACCGAAAACACCGTTCAATATGCTAACAGGCCCTATCTCACCAACGTTACAATTGTCAGCTAACAGTGACAATCCGAACTAGATTTCTTTGACAATATGAAGCGCGCTAAAACAAAAGCTCTTCAAGTCAGCAACTGACACCGAATCATTAATGAAAATTGGCATTTGTCGAGTTGGTGAAATAGGGTCTATGGGGAGGTGTTGCATGGAACTATTTTTCACTTGTGGTCGCGGGTGAGCAAAGTAATTGTTTTTACTTCGGTAGTTCAAATTTACTGTATCAGACTTAAGCCACTGTGTTTCTGATTTACATAAAATTGACAAATTATCACATAGGTAGAGTCGAGAAAATCAATTCCTGACCCACCATAGAACATTGTCATAGTGAACGTCATAACAATTTTCCTTGTCAAGCTGTGCGATGTCACTATGACGTTTACTGTGAAAAGGTTCCATGGTGGGTCAGGAATTAATTTCCTCGACCCTGTTTAAACACTCAATGATTGATGGTGAATGAAATACTTAAGACAATTTACAACTTAGGAAAACTATTCATCATCATCATGCAGCTACTGCCACTGAGGCCCGAGTACGAATTCGAATCTTGCGTAACGTAACCGAGAAATTTGTATGCCGTTTGGAATAGCACCCGCCTAGCGTATTTGGAACTAAAGTTTAGTTTGAACTTTCTCGAGTTCGATACGATAACGTTACGATACGCAGGATTCGAATATTCGTACCTACTCGGGCTTCTGCTGCTCGTATTGCCAGAAATAATTCCCGCATACTACTTTCGAAGGCATTGGGTGTTTACACGCAGCTTCCGGACTAATTGTGCGCTCGACTGTTGGCTTCTGACTTCTTTATGAAAAAGCGTCAGGCAACAACTTGCCTCGTCGAGCACACAATTAATCTGAGCGCCTTGTGTAATCGCCGACCAGGCCAAGAAATACGTCTCGATCGCGTTCGCGCTTAACAATTCTCATACTATTTGACACTTTAACGCAAACGCGATCGAGACGTATTTTGTGCTTTTTGATTACAGTAAGGGCACAGGAAGCTGCATGTAAACACCCAATGCCTTCGAAAGCAACACGAGTAGCAGAGGGTCGAGCACGACTTTTCGAAACCTGCGTCACGTAAAATCAAATAGTAAATGTAGTCGAGTTTGTATGACGTTTGGAACAGCGCCCGCCCGTGAGCGTATTTGGAACTAAAATTTATTATGAGGTTTCTCGATCTCGATACGATAACCGTAACGTTACGCAGCAATCGTAAAGTCGTGCTCGACCCTCAGCGGCAGGACCAGAAGTGACCCATTTACATACTCGGGCTGAACACTTCTGTGGCCACTTCCCTGCTCACTGCGGCTGTATGTAATCGGGCTATAAGTGATTCACAAAATTATAATTCAAAATAGCTTGTTTTTTTCCAGCCGTTAAAGAGATATTTACAATTAAGTCCATTTCAAATGTTTTTTTTTTATAAATCTAAGAAACACCTACGTATTTCAGTCAAATTCATTTGCTGACATTGCATCAGGATTAATGCGATCAATATAAACCTTCAATTCGTTTTTAGAAAAGAAACGTAGACTTTTCGCTTCTATTCCACATTAAAAACAAACAAAATGGAGTTTCAATAGAAAACAGTAAACGACTTTCCGAGCACCGCCATTTTTAAAAATAAACTTCACAATAACGGCTGCTTTTTTATTGTAATTAGTTCAACTGGCCAGGAACTGTGCGAAGTTCTTTCGTATCCGGCTTCTTAGCAATTGTAAACTTTTTAGAAATGCGATCAAAGATTTCGGAGTGATAAGTTAATTAAAAAAAAACTTTGCTCTCGATTCTCCCCTCAATGTCCAAGTTTGGAGGGAAATAGCACTTAGCTTCTTTGTTATAAATTCCCTTCCGATAATCCTTAATATTTATTCCGTTAATATTATAAAATGCTTAAGGATGTTTGTTATTCAATCACGTTCAAACCGGGTAGATGGGTTCTTTACCTTACATTAACTTTTGAGCAATTTTCTGTTGAAAAAATTCAAGATTCCTGTGTTGAGGGTGGAAAATTTGCTCCACGCTAAGAAATGTGTCACGCAAGGATAAGTACTTTGTGCGACAGTCTCTGTACTTACATTCTCTAAATTTGCACTTTAATGTACATTCTGTTGGATTTTCCCAAAATGTGTAAAAAAATCGTAGGTAGGTAATAATTTTTCTTATGTCCGAATCACTGTGGCATAAGTACGCGATGGAAAGAGCGGGACTTTACAAATTACTGATCAGTAATTAGTGAAGTCCCGAACAACAAAAGGAAAAGAAAACCTTCTTCTTTTTGTGTATCTGTTTATACCTAGGTACAACATCAAAGATTAGTCATGTTTTCCTCTCAAAATTCAACTCAAATGAAAAACAAATTGTCTCCAAATATCCGAACAACTTTCCGTGTATTAGGGAAGTTCCATCGTTCAATTAATAAAGCTCTATCATCCTAAAAGCTTCTGCTGGAGACAGAGCAATCTCACACGAAATCAATTCTTTATTTAGATCTCACTTACCTCCGAAACAATACAGGAAAAGAAGCGAAAACGTCGTCCTCAAGCGTCCTATCATCTTTGATTCACAGTACCACTATCACAGTCTCAAACTACTTTATCCCCTATAACTCTACGCATATTTTAATTCTAAACTAACTGGCCGCTTTTAAAACAATAAACGGTCCCATTCTACAATCCCAAACAAAATAGGATCGGAATTTAAATTTCAAATTCAAATAACGTTCCGAAAATTTAACGGATTCGGATACGTTTGCCCTCTCGGGAGTCCCGCTGAGCACTGAAGAAAACCACCTGACTGGGGCAACGTCAGATTTGCGCGGGAAAAGTCCATTGCAAAGTAAATTTATACGGCAGTATTGTACATACTGCGAAAAGGCTCGATTCAGTCCCCTTATCTTATTATACTGTGGCTTTTTACCTCCGGTGAATCATTTGGGAGAATTTAAAGGAATTATTGTCGGTCTGACTGCCAGTTATATCCGTTTGAATGGTATCACATATTTCCATTTTATTTATCTACTTGCTTCCTATGCTCGCACCTGATTGTTCCGAATCTTTATTGATAGCGGTTTTGGGATTATTACGAGTAGGGGTAGGCTCTTAAACAAAGGCGACAAATCCATTATTTAAATTGGAATTTCACTTTTCAACGGCGTTTGAATATTGTGTTCATTTAAATCGGCTGGTGCCTCGGATTTTGTATTGATCGCATTAATGTATGTAAAATTTATATCATTAGCATTATGTATACCTACTAAGAGGCAAGGCAAATGATTAATGTAAAAACTGTTATTAAAATAAAGAATACTTTTACAATAAATAGTAAAAATAGGGCAGGCGTGTGATTGTGCCGCTGGGTATATAAAGCTATTCGGAATCTGTATTGACGTTGCGTAGGTATATTGTATTGTACATACGTTATTGTAGCTCACTGTTTTTATTTACCTAGGCCCGTGCTTACATAACAAGCTATTCGGCACCGTTTACTACCTCAGGCGCGGTGTTAAAGGACGTGGTACGCGTAGTGGCTCGCGTGGCGTTATGCTGCTTAGCATAACCCCAAATTTATACTTAGTAAGAACATTTTGTATGCCGCATTATGTAAAATAAACAAATTAGTTAAAATTAAAATCCTTAAATATGTTTGGATTCCCCTTTAACATTGTGTTATTTGAAGGGTACGCGGAAAGAACATGTCTCGTCACCTTAGCAACTTTTTGAGTTATCGCGATTTGAAATTTAGGAACGATTGATGTACTTAATTATAAATGTAATTTTAGTATACATCTTTTTTTTATACGATGAGGAAGGCAAACGAGTGAGTGGGTCATCTGATGATAAGTGATCACCACTGCCCATGGACATTAGAGACCCGCAACCCCGGAGGGCTTGCAGATGCGTTGCCAACCTAGAGAGCTAAGATGAAATGCCTCTTGTGCCCGTAATTACACCGGCTGTCTTACTCTCCACACCGGAACACAACAATGCAAGCACTGCTGCTTAGCGGCAGGATTAGCCAATAAGAAGGTGGTAGCGATAGGACCTCGCACAAGGTCCTAACCACCCGCAAAATACATTGTTTTTTAATGATAAGAAGACAAGTTTCATAAATATTTGTATCTGTAGCTAAGTGGTAACTTAGTCTACACTGAGTGCTCTACATTTTGAGATTAAAATATCGTTTTAAAAAAAGTAACTAGACAGCAGTCATATTCTTCCCGTGTATCCTTCATTTATTGTACACACTTATTAGTGTAATAGTTGAGTAATTCAATACAAACTTTCTACTAACCGATCGTTTTGACATTTAATAAAAAAAAGTTGCTGGTCGGACCAACATCAAATATTCGGTTGTCGCCAGGCTAAAATTAATATTGCCTCTAAGCAAACCACCTCCGAATGGCCTCAGTCTTACCTTTCTTACATTATACTTAGGTACCTAATAAGTACTTGACGCAGTACAATGCCTCGTTATATGCAAATAATATTTTGTGTTTATTATGATATCGTGAGGACAAACGGCCGGATTGCACCTTTCTGGTATTTTGCAATTCTGGTGTATACAGAGGTTATTACTACGATGCTAAGGGACAGTCACAACCGTCACACGCAAATATGTATTATGTACCTATGTTTGTATTAGAAATAGACAGTATTTACATAAAAATGTTTCCGTCTGGATGTTTGAAAATTCAGATTGAAATCTAACCTTTTTTTTTACTTGTATCGGGAATATAAAGCAACTGGTTTAACTAAAGTTTGCAAAACACAACACAACCGCACTGGTTGCTAAAATTGAAACACTTACTAACACTAAGCTTAGTATCAAATCATGTAATGGCCTGACGACCAAAACCTGAATGTTTATCGTATAGGTATTTAGCCGTGCAATTATCTATATAAGTGTATTGTTAAGTACCTACTTATAGCACAAGCTCTGCTGGATTTGGAACTAGATCAATTACTGAGCCTCTACTGCAGTGTTTTTCAAAGTGTGGGTCGCGACCCCCAGGGGGGTCGCGGCACTTACACAGGGGGGTCGCGAGGATCAGCTTCGAAAGTCTCGTGCTCGTGACTACATGGAATGAAGTTTTTTTTAAGAACACGAACATTTTAATAAAGCAACAATATTTGTTTCCTTTCAATATAAAAAAAAAAAAACTGTAAGTTGCGAACCAGTAACTGCCTTCTGATAAATATAGGCTGCGTTCCAAAATGCACGATTGATTGAATTACGGAAGTGTACGTTCTAAATAGGAATTATTAGATAATAGTGGGGTTCTAAGGTTAATCGCACAAACGGGGTTTTTGGGGGGTCGCGAAGGAATTTGATGGTCATTGAAGGGCCGTGACACAAAAAAGTTTGAAAAACACTGCTCTACTGTGACCACAAGACATATAGTGAGCTCAAAAAGGTACTATTTGTAATGTCGTAAAACACCGTCATCCACCCAAGTAAGATAAGATAATATGAGATAATTTATTTTTAAAAATGCGGTACCTACATGATGTAAAAGATAGGTACAATGATATACAGAAGATCTGTGGAACGGGAGTAAAGGGCGAGAGCGAAGGTGTGGGGGAGTAATCCATGGGCGAGCTTTACCGTGAGCCTGACTCTCAAAAGACCGCGGTTTTGCCGTGATCCACGGGCGAGCTACCACGAGCCTGGCTGTCCTCTCACAAGGTCGCGGTTTTGCCGTGATCCACGGGCGAGCTACCACGAGCCTGGCTGTCCTCTCACAAGACCGCGGTTTTGCCGTGATCCATGGGCGAGCACCACGAGCCTGGCTGTCCTCTCACAAGGCCGCGGTTTTGCTGTGATCCACGGGCGAGCTACCACGAGCCTGGCTGCCCTCGGTTTTGCCTCAGCTTTACCGGTGAGCCCATAAAACCGCGGTAAAGCTCCCCAGACGATCACACCCTTTTAAATTTCATATCAATATTCACTCAGCAATACAACGGTTCATTTCCAATAACACACGCCGCTCTCGGAGCCTAACAATTTATTATTAAAAAAACAAACGTAAGCATTTTCGTATGCTAATATTTTATATTCTTCAATATCACTGAATCATATTCGACTTATGTACCTACCCCTTATTCCACGGGTTCCATACGAGATTTACACAATTTATAGGTACCTATGATAATAATTCCTGGAATAAGGATTCAGCTATTTGTTTTTTGATGATCAAGTCAAAGGCATAATTATTATATATCTTTAGATGATGTATTTTCTTTTAAGCATACCTAATTTGTTTGGATGTTGGTTAAAATCAGACTCTAAGCCGGGAGATATTTAGACAAATTCCCAGATATTTAGTGTATATCCAACGCCCGGACTAAGATCTACTAAAAACGATTGCCAGAAAACCATGGGTTGGTGCCTCTGAAACAGAGGATCGCGACCTCTTGAGTTAAAGCCATGGATTGTGCTAATGAGGGCTATCGCGAGTCAAAAATCCTCTAGGATAGCTAGTGTCGAGGAGGTCTATTTTGTCAATTTCCACCAATCATAAGCCAGTAGCTTGTCTCTCATTGGTGGAGAATGACAGATAGACTCGACACTTACCCGATTCATTAAGGCCGACTTGCGCCAACCCGGGCTAGATCATCTTATTTAAGAGTATTATTCTTGTCACAGGCGCATCACTGCCGTACTGTGGCGACCGGCGGTCCGCCTTCCCACACCCCGCGCTCACCCCCGCTCGCGTCCCGAAACGCACACAGCCGCGAAGTCGTTTACTGCACACATGCGTTAGTGTCGATTCTATTTACGTTAGTATATACATTCAGTTGTCTCTAGTCCGCTCTCCGTGTCACTAACTCGGAGGTAACTTTAAGTGTTTGTATCGTCTTTAAGTATCTATCGTTTTTACTAAAAGATATATTGCTAGCTTTACTGAGAAAAACATCGCAAAGCAACCTGAAAATATCTGGAAAGTGCTCTAACGCTATCAAGACCTATAATGCGCTTAACATCTTCAAGGGAAACTTACACTGTAGTCTGAACTAATGATGCTCTAATTAGAGAAGCTACGTCTTGGATCATTATCCGCTACAATTAAGTATTATACTTACTTACCTACTTACTTACTAGCTGGGCGCAGTGACCAGAAGTGGATCTTGGCCTTCGACACCAGACTACGCCATACCTTGCGGTCCTGGGCCAGCTTTTGCCAGCCATCGACCCCGAGATCCGAAAGATCCTACTCTGTGCATCGTATTTCCAGCGGTACCTAGGCCGACTAACTGGCCTACGACCGCTCGGACGTCCCGAGTACGCCCTCTTCACGGCTCGATCCTCTCCCAGCCTCTCCACGTGTCCAAGCCATCGTAGTCTGGGCGCTTTGGTCTCTCCAATGATATTGGACTCGGACACTAGGTCTTCAATATACAGGGTTATATTAAATTGATGATACAAATTATTATAACGCGATTCAGCACCTTTAGTATACCACGTTTACATTTTTTTTTTGTAACATTATGAATTTTGGGTTGTCCCTATTAATTCGACCAGATGATTTTGATAAATTGCAAACAGGAACACAAAATTCAAAGAAGAAAATAAATTAATACAAAATAGTCGAACGTAGTTACGTAGTTTATTAACGATACTGAATCACATTACACTAATTTGTATCATCATTTCGATTTCATTTCGACGTATATACTGAATAGGTATACATTGATTGCGACCCAAGGTCCGCCATTTTATCGAAAGCTAATTAATTCTTTGTCCGTCCATGAAAGGAACTAATTTGAAAATGCTTATTGATTTGACTGTGGAGCTGTAAGTTACAATGAAATCAACGTTGATTTGGTATGGCTGGTGATTTTAACGTATTTTAAGTTATGTTTGCTAATAAATCATAGAGACTAAATTTCATTTGTTTAGTATGTAAATTCTTACCGAAACGATTTATTTCATATTAGTTTGTATTTAGTATAATTATCAGAGTTTGATAAGTCACTGGTTAAGCATTTTTAGACTAAAAATGCTGCCATTATTTTTAAGAAGTTATATGACATTTTTGTTCTTCTCTTTGTTCATAGACCAGCTGACATTTTAGACTCACTGCCTCTCAACAGTGATGCATCAGTAAATAGCTCAGTGACATAACTGCTCAATGACCTACTGTCTTATAGATGTAGAAATAAAGTATAAAAACGCCGTTTCACACAACCCTAATCCTTGAACGCACAAAAGGGTAACATTTTACAAAGCTTAAAAGGGCAGTTAACCAATTTTTAACCGAATCAGATAAAGTTGGACACATGCCATTTGAGGCGGGCAAATTTACCCCGCTCCCCGTTAATGGGGTACCGTACCCCTGACCGGGTAACCGCGAGCAGCCTGACATGTGGATTTAGGTAAAGGTCCCTCGGTGCTCATAAACACACGGTAAACGATAACATGATCATAATTTACATTTTGTTTCGGGAAAGATTGATGAAGGGATTTGCCGGTTTTTATTGATGTTATTGAAAACATTGACAGTTTGATGGATAACTTTATTTTTAACTTTTGATTGGTAGGTACAAAGATGTTTCATACGAATGGAAGAGGTAGGATGTGATGGTACGGCTATGATCGTCTATATATTTATTTATTTAGTGTATCGAATGTATTTAGACTTTATTCAGGAAAACATCGTAGAGTTAGAGCACATCTCGGTAACAAGGAGGCAGCTTATTTGTCAATTTCAAGGCTTTATACAGTACATTGGATTGAGTGGTCTAGTACCCCGACTGTCATTCATTCCACCCGCTTACCTGGAACCTTTATGTTCCGGGGTAGACAAAGGGTTTATTGTAATGAGGCGAGCCTCATTCAATACAAGTTAGTGAAGCTCGCTTGTACTATTGTTGGCTGTATGGAATAAAGTAAGTGCTCGGATAGCGTGATAGACAGTGAAAATACTAGAAACAGGTATGCCTGAGCCAAATGACCAATCTCATTCTGGTACGGGGATCCCTACGCCAGTAACTGGCCCTGTCGTCAGGTTATTGGGGTGACAGTTGACCTCCTTTGCGCTGCGAAGCGTTTACATTTCCAACATCCGAGGATGCGTACTTTCAATGTTGGGGCCCAGCGGGCCCCTACCCCTTTTACCATGGATTTATGAAATTCAATAATATTTGATATGGTTTGGCCAAACCAAGGTCGGAGGTCAATCTGTAAGACATGGCGTGTATTGGGTACCCAGGATTGCTATCAGATCGCCACCGAATCATGTACATGAGTATATAGGGTCAACCTTCCCAAATCAGCTTATTGGCTGAAACCTCCGTTACTTCAATGTCTCAAACTCAATTAACTCAGCCTCACAAGCCCAGCTGTGACCTACAGGTTCGTTACCTTTACTGCATCTACCGATGCGAACAATACCCACTGGTTCCGCCGCTCTCGGTCCACTGCCATTTGTGTCTCCCGGTACACGTGACATTTAGCCACTAAAATCCGTTAGGACATCGCCTAGCGTTTGTACGCAGGATTTTATTACTCAAATAACTTGTGACTCTTGTTCTCAACTCTGGTCTCAGAAATGCATATTTGGTCTGTTTAATCAAAATATGGACCTTACGTTAACTCTCAGTTTGCTTGGAAGAAGCTTAAATTACCAATTTGAAGCAAAATTACTAGTGTATCGGCATAATTTTAACAATATAAAGTCTCATCAATCAATTTAATTTATTAACCCGTATTTATTTCGTGGTTAATAATTTATCTGTAAAATGCCATCGAGATCGAACTGTATAGAAAATCTGTGATCGAGATGTAGTGTGGAAATCTTCAATAGTGGAGATTAATTATTACACGAAGTGTACTTTACTTGCTCTTGATTTAGAAATCTCATTGTAGCTTAATCCGCTCAATTTATTAATGAGAAATCTCCATTATTAAATAGTTCCGAGTTAGGGAACTTATCTAGAATATAACGAAAACCATGAAATTTAGTAGATCAATTAATTTATTCAATAGGAAGATCTACCTTATAATACATTTGAGGAAGCAAAAGAAACTATTTCAATTATTTAGATCTTCATTGATGATATCATTTCAATGAAAATCGAGGATTCTGTTCCTACAGAGCCATACTAATAAAGGGAAAACGAACCCCCAAATAAAAAACCCTTTTGGCTATTTACACACTAACACACATGCACACAGTGGTTAATAAACATATCACACAACAATAAACACAAATAATCACACAATAAAATATATACACAATTAGTTCATCTGAGTACAATGAATAGACTTAAGATTTTAGGTTCGCTTTTAGTTGGTGTGAAAAGGAGCTTTAATTGAGGGTCTAATTTACGTTAGCCTCAACTCTCCACCTTATTACATTGGTGAATGGTGCTATATTTACATAGCTTGCAACGGGTTGCCCTTGTGACTGCACACTTATTATCTGTTGTGCGACAATGAAGTTCGCTCTTTATTCGTTATCAAGGTTTAAAACAATTAGGAAAACAGTATCAAAGATCGGCAAGTAAATCTAAAGCTATGAATCAAGGGAATTACAAGATTTCTTATTCATTTCACACAGATTAACTTAGTACACATAAAATTACGTTTTACAATTTACTCTTTCCAGTATTGTCAAATAAATCCATGACCCTTTATAAGTTCAATTTCCAACGTCGGTCATCTCAATCTCTCGAACTCTAGGTGTGACTTCTCTACTACAATCAAGCCCAAACACCTCCAAATACTCCCACATTTCTCACACATTAAGATCAATAGAACCATGATCATTAATCCGAACAATATCAACATTATGACCTCTATTGAGTTCCAACCCTTATATTCAACCTGAATCAGGCGATAACAAGACTCATATAGTTCGTCTAGATTCATTTTTTTTCTATAATACAGAACAGTAATAAACAAGTAGTGGATTCATTTGATAACCTGTATTAATAACTGAAATCGGGTACTTTACCGAATAACTCCTGGATGCACTTTTCACTCCCTAGCTAAATTACAAAGTAACTTATTTATTTAGATTTTAGTTCGATATGTTAGGACCTTCAACAACCCTAGCTCATAGGTTCTAACAGAGAGAATCGCTAAGATTTTTCTAGGTTCTTGTCGTGAAGCGAGCCAAGATCCAACTGCCCCAACTTCCTCCTCCACTCCCGTCAGCGTCATCCTTCGGGTCTCCACCTCTCTCCGGGAGCTGTGGGCTTGTCTCTGTAATTTTAAAATATTCCCACGAGTAATTCCGTACATATGATTGGTTAATGACTATGACCGATCCTTGCGATTGGACGATAGTCATGCTAGAGCGTAAGCTCCGCCCTTAAAACATCATCATCAGCATCATGATGTTTTTGCTTGCTATGATTTTTTTAACTGGTTTCACTCGAGTCTAGAGCAACACGTGGAAGCAATTTACGTATCCTAGCAATTGAAAGATTGCACAAAGTCCTTTGTCTATAATGGGTTCTTAAGTATCGACTTGTCAAGCGTCATTTTTACGACTTAGTTTTAAGAAAGCGAGTCAGGTTTCTTTTGTCTAATTTAATTTTATGTTGCGCGTTGGTCGACTCTTATAAATCTTAAGTTTTGTTTAAGATAATTTTTTGTTCCCTTGAATTCTGGGTAAAACTTTCTACACGTGAACGTTGCTGTCTGCGTTATTTGAAATTTATGGGCGCTAAGTCTGTATTTTTTAACTTATTTGATACGCGGAAGCGATAACGCTACGTTGACCATCTCAAGGACTCTGTTTCAAAATACGTAATTCAAGTAATCTGCTCTCAGGAGCAAGGAGCGTTCCTTTATTGTCATACAATTCTAAACATAAAATAAGACAGATCAATCTAGCTTGCCAGGACTGCAACATGCATAAGTTGCATGGATGTAGGTCGTATAACGCCCTACAGTATCTACTGCAACTTATAATCTGTTTTAATTTAAAACCCAGTTTATACCTTCAAAAAAAATCTTACAAATCGCATTACATTGCGGCCCTCGATCGACGCCATCTTTCTCGTTCGATTCACAGCTTCACAATGTACTGCAAATTGCTAGATTATTCTTGCAAGTCTAAATTAAACTTAAGGGATGTATTTAGTGTTAGTGTGCTAGCCTACTTTTGACAAGAATAAAAATTGTGCGCCGCCGTCAGCTGTGCCGAGCAGCCGCGCGAGCAGAGCCGCGGCGCGCAGTTTGCGTTTCGCTGCCGTCGAAGTGTGTGCTCTCAGAAAGACTACGGATTAGTTCGAAACATGTCTATTTTACTATACTTACTATGTTTATTTTACTATGTTTTAATATCATTAGACATAATGAAAACGGGGTATTGACTGCGATTACCTTATAGGTTTGACGAGCTCCCGATATTTCGATGCAGTTGCATGCAGCATGATCGCGGGCAAACTGACGAAACGAGGGTAGATACCCGCCGATATAGTCTACCCGCATTTTTGCGCGCCGACTACACGCACTGCCACTACTATAAGGTAATCACGATCAATATCCCGTTTTCATTATGTCTTATACAATTAACCGCGAATCATTTAAAACTGCTATGTTTTAATATCATTTGAAAGAAACGGTTTCCACAGACAAAATGACACTACAATGAGTGAAAACAGCATTCATGACGTGTATCCCTTTCGGATGAATTTGAGCTCAAATCAATCTACCAGGCAATTTCAACAATAGCTTATTTTTTATTTCAAAACTCTTAGAACCTCTAATACTGAAAAAAAAATTCTCTATAAATACTCGTATACACCTGTATACACGAACCAAAAGCTAGAAATAAAAGCCTTTTTTTCACCGGCACAATACAATACAATACAATAACTCTTTATTGAACACCACATAAAAGTCAAAACAAGAAATAAAGCACAAAGAAAATACAAGGTAGCAATTGGCGGCCTTATCGCTACAGAGCGATCTCTACCAGGCAACCATAATGGAATAAAGGTAAGAAAAGAACATATTAAAGCAGGTGGTGCTAATTAAAAAGGTACGATACCTTAGTTTCGTGTTTTTGTTCTGGTAAACACACTGTTTCTTTGTTAGTAGATTTATCGTTCATATTTCAAATTGCATGAAGTTTTGCTATAATTCTGAAATTCTACGTCGCGCTGTAAATATATTGCTGATATAATAATATTCCATAGCACGTAACGCACTATACCGGAATTAGTGTTCTATAATGCCTAAATAGCATTTTGTTGTGAGAATTGTGCAGATTTTATTTCTTTTTAGGGTTCCGTACCTCAAAAGGAAAACACGGAACCCTTATAGGATCACTTTGTTGTCCGTCTGTCTGTCTGTCTGTTTGTCTGTCTGTCAAGACCCTTGTTCTCTGGAACGCGTGGAGGTAGCATGCTGAAATTAATATCAAATACTCAAGCCTGCGATCCCTTAAAGCCGTGAAAAAATCAACTTTCTAAGTCAACGCAATCAAAAGATACAGTCATTAAAAAATCTATTTCCTTACAAATTGCCGATATCAGAAAACCTACAGGGTACTTTCAGCTGTCCTAGAAACCACTCCAAAAAGTCTCAAAATCTTAAAATTTTATGTCTGTCTGTAGATTTCACAGACCAATATAAGTTGACCCCACACTGCGTACATTTTGCATAGGAGCAGGGCTCTGCTAACACGGAACTTCTTAAAACACTGGGGAATAGCGTTAAAATCTTTCTACGGAACCCTCATGCGCGAGTCCGACTCGCACTTGGCCGGTTTTTAATGCACATGCCGTGTCTCTAAAAGTTGTCACTTGATCAATTTAACCTTAAAAAAAAAATGAAAATAATCGATTTATTGATTATTTTTGTTTTTTTTATTTTTATGAAACATTCATAGAATGAAATTCAACATACAATGACAATGCAAAGAAAAATCCGTTAAGCTGCTGGACTTGAACCAGCAACCTCGGTAATCCGTACCACGCTCCACCAATTAAGCTATACTTTTCGTTGGTGTACCTAACGAATTTTTCAATGCCTTGTGTCTTATTTTTATTTGGAAGATCTCTCCTCAGCGCCATCTATGAGTAGCTTAATCAAGCGGCTCACCCACTACGGAACTTTTACAGTTACGCAGTTACGGATTTTTCTTTGCATTGTCATTGTATGTTGAATTTCATTCTATGAATGTTTCATAAAAATAAAAATAAACAAAAATAATCAATAAATCGATTATTTTCATTGATTCAGAAAATAGCTCCATCTCTTGCCACTAATGCGTAACTGTAGAAGTTCCGTAGTGGGTGAGCCGCTTGATTAAGCAACTCATAGATGGCGCTGAGGAGAGATCTTCCAAATAAAAATATGACACAAGGCATTGAAACATTCGTTAGGTACACCAACGAAAAGTATAGCTTAATTGGTGGAGCGTGGTACGGATTACCGAGGTTGCTGGTTCAAGTCCAGCTGCTTAACGGATTTTTCTTTGCATTGTCATTGTATGTTGAATTTAACCTTAACTCAAACTCACCTTTAGCGAATTACATAAAATCAAATTGTAACACGTTTTTGGTGTTACAATTTACTTAGCACCTCAATTTATTTCGTACCCATTTGCTTCAATACTTTTCGGATTAATCTGTCCATAAATTAACCAACTTAGAAAAGTATTGTATTGAAATATTCGATTCAAAAGAGAATTACGATAGTTGAAAACCGTCAACATTTCTCATATCTTCAAAACGACTTAGCTGAATTTGCTGAAACTTAGCTAAAGGACCACCTTGATTGAAAGCTTTTGATTACTAAAAGCCTCGTCTCAATCGGTCCATCCGTTTAGAAGCTACGATGCCAAATAAATAAATCGCACCACAACTAATTTCGCACACGTTTGCTTCAATATTTTTCTGGTTACACTGTTAAAAAACAATACGAAGAAACCATCAACGTGGATTTGTCGGTCGCAGTTTCAATAAATTTAAGACCACTATTCCAGGCTGGGCTCTAATATCCTTTCCGGAAATGAATATCCACTCGTATAGGAAATTAAGGTCGCAGATAATACGATATTGACTCGCTCGCCCGCTGCATATATGATTTCTTCACTGTAACCACGCCGTAACAATATTTTGAGAATTCTGCTCGAGGCTACGCGGTAATGACGTATGTCCACGCACAACGCCATAAACGCAAAATTCCACATACGCAAAATGCCACATAAGCGAAATGCCATATATGCATTATAATGACATAATACGTACGCAAATTGACGCACACGAGAAACGACACAAATACAAAATGTCATATTCGCAAAATGCCACATTAGCAAAATACCACATACGTGTGGCATATTGACAAAGGAAGGAAACACAGATTGGCACTAATAATAGTTTATTTTAATTAATAAGCTTACGAGCACACCGCACAGCTCGTGGTTAACCGCCATTCTCCCTCTATCCCTTTCGCACACTTCCCATCTCTGTCACTCTACTCTCTAGTGCTATAAACGCAAAAAAACATACACGAAGCGCAACATACGCGAATCGCCACAAGCTCAAAATGTTATATACCCACGCAAAATGGTGCTAATTGTGCCGACATGTTTTGGATAAATACAAGTACGTATTCCTTCCTCTGGGAGCATACGCTTCGCCAGTAATGAAACACAAACTCCTTGGTTGGCATTTAGGATCTCCACGGCTATCGGTCTCTTGTGCTACCCGCAGCCAAGCTTCCCGCGATCTTTACCAGATTGTCCGTCCACCTTGCAGGACGCCTACCAACACTTCGCCTCGATACACGGTCACCACTCTAGAACTATAACCTTACGGCCCCAATGGCCATCAGAGGCCCGAGCACGAATATTCGAATCCTGCGTAGCGTAGCGTTATCGTATCGAAATCGTCAAACTTCATACAAAATTTTAGTAACATACGCTTACGGCGGACGCTGTTCCAAACGTCATACAATTTTCTCGATAACGTTACGCTGGATGGGAATGTTTGTGCTTGGGCCTCAGTTCTACGAGCCATGTGCCCCGCCCACTGCCACTTAAGGTGTGCAATTTGCTGATCTATATCGGTATATTTATGTTATTGTAATACTGACCTGCTCTTCATTTTAATGTCAACAATAAACAACAATAGCCCATCTATAACTTGTCGAAATTATCACAACGGGACCGTTACGGGGGTTAATATTTATAGCATCAATTCCGGAGCGTCACTCGATCTGAATGGATGTTTGTTTGTTAAATTAATACATAAACTTTCGTAAATGTGTATGTCGTCAAAGATTTGAGTTGCTTTGGTTTTCAGAAACTGCGAATTGTGTTAGTTTGCGTATAACACTTTTTTTATTAGAAGAGGAAGGTAAACGAGCAAGCGGGTCACCTGATGGTAAGCGACCACCGCCACCCATGAGAACCAGCAATCCCAAGAGAGTTACCAGCCCGATGGCGGCCTTTAAGGAGTAAAATTAATAGAGGAAAGGGGAAGGGGGAAAGGGGGATGCGGCTCCTGCACTCTTAATGACCGAACGAAACGCAACAGGGGTGCTGTTGCTTCACGCCGATTTTCTGCGACCACCCACGAGTACCACCCACTTGGCGAATGAGCCGGCCCATTCAAACGCAAGCAATTAGATACAGTATGGCTCCCATTACAAAAAGCATTTTTCAGTAAAAAGAGATGTCAAGATTATGTTACCTTCTTAGTAATTCTAAATTAAACGAAGTATAATGCAGACCAGGGATGCATTTTGGGAGGTAGTATTCTTGCTGTCATTGAACTGTTTTCCGACCGTCATCACGTTTGACAGCGGTGACCGAATGGAGGTAGATTACTAATTATCTTCTACTTCATAATATGTACCATTATAAATTCCCATTAAATAGTTATCCCGTTATACAAACATGAATGTTACAAAGCAAATAATACCTCCACTCCGGTTTCCGGGAACCTTGGAATAAATCCAGTTTTCCTTGTTATTGAGTCCACGGGCTGGTTATTAACTTTGTTATCTTAGAGCCAGGAAAGGAATGGAAATGTTGACGCGCGATTTCCCCTCTGCCAAACATTTCACATTAAAAGTGTGTGCAAAATGGACAGTGTCGGTTGATAGTGTGCGTGTTTTTAGCATTTGTGTGACAGTTTTGTTTTAGATGAGTTTGTAGGAACGTAACGATTTTTTACATGAGCGTGGACATGTGCTGTAGGTACAGTCAGCACCAAAACTAGCCAAGCAACCGAAGCGGTCAGAATGATCTGAACAAGGTCTTGTGTAACAATAGAGCCGTGCTTAGATCATTGTAAAAGCGTCGGTTGCTTAGCTAATTCTGCTGCTTACCGTACGTGTCTCCCTCGAAAAGTGGCAGAATAATTTTAGTGCATAGATAAGCTAAAGGCGCCTCCTGTCTATCCGCTTTATGTCTGTTATTTATAAAACAATTCCCCGCGATAGCTAGCCGGGTAAAGAACAGTGATATTCACTGAAAGAAAAAGGTTTGATGGTAAATTAAAAAAAACTGTTCTCTTATTGTTATCATTAAAAATTTGTAGGTAGCTTTGGTAACACGTGTAAAGATCTTAAGAATTTATCAAATTGATCCGCAGTAGAACTAAAGTTACCGACATAGCCGGAAGATTTGCTAAACTTAAGTGGCAGTGGGCGGGGCACATTGCTCGCAGAACTGACGGCCGATGGGTCAGAAGGTTCTCGAATGGCGTCCACGGACCGGGAGACGAGCTGTCGGTAGGCCTCCAACAAGATGGAGCGACGACCTAGTAAAGATTGTGGGGCCGAGTTGGATGCGGAAAGCACGAGACCGGCCTGAACGGAGAGCCTTGGGGAAGGCCTGTTTCCAGCAGTGGACGTCTTTCGGCTGACATGATGATGATAATCATCAGAATGAGAGGGCTTGGGCTATAGTTCCCACGCGGGCCCAGTGAGAATTGAAAACTTCATACACACCATTTGAATTGCTTCGCAGAAGTGTGCAGGTTTCCTGACGATGTTTTCCTTCACCGAATTCGTCTACCGTGATAAACTCTGAAAAACACAGAGGTGCCATCCGGAGCTGGAACCCACGACCCTCTGCTTGAGAGGCCAGGTCATACCACGGATTTTTTAACATTAGATTAATGTTATATTTATGAGTTGTTATATAAATTTATGAGGCATCCCAGAGATGGCGTTGTTAAACTAGTATTTAAGGATTGTTACCAGAAAGTAAAGACCTCTTCACTACCACCCACTAATCTACTTCATTATTCCCATGAGAATTTAAAGTAGACAAAGGCAATTACTGTCAAATGTAAAACCGCTCCCAATGCAATTTTGCTTAAACAACTTGACAGACAGACAGACAGACAGACAGACAGACAGACAGACAGACAGACAGACAGACAGGCAGACGGTCAACAAAGTGATCATAATAAGGGTTCCGTTTTTTTCCTTTTGAGTTACGGAACTCTAAAAATTATTTGAAATGAATTTGCCATTCTTCTTTGCCAATTGTACGTGACCGTTACGCAAAAAACTGAATACCTTAATTTGCTGCTGACTCTACAGTTGTCGTTTTAAATACGCCAGTTGTTAAAAATCTTGCATATCAGCGAAACAACGAAAAAACCGGTCGAAAGCGAATCGGTCATGTAATAATATTTCGACTACTTTACGTAAAGTCCGTTCAGTGTAGGCTAGGCGGACAAGTGGACAGCGCCATCTACTGTGTTATAGTGGAACTAATGTAATTTTTGATGATTTCTGAAGAACCTTACTGTTTAAAGGTAACGTTTTATTTTTCCTGTAATCTTTACATAATGTGCGGGACAGCGCAGTCCAATTAGTTTGTAATTATAGTTTAAGATAGGTTAAGATTATATTATAATAGTTATATAAGTATCGTATAGAAAAATAGGCTAAGCTCATGTAAATAGACAGTAATAGAAAGAGAAATAAAATAGTATCGGATCCGGCCCCGGCCCCCACGCTCGCCCGAGTGTGAGAAGGACAAACGAACCCGGCGCCCCGGGCCCCCGCTCTCGCCCGAGCAGTATAAATAGAGCCCGCGCGGCGCTGGGTAGTCAGTCGTCTCGGAGTCTTCTCACAGTCGTCAGCCAGCCATCTCTCTGGAAACAACCTCTTCTACGGATCCGATCAGAAGCCGAAAGCGTCGCGTTTTATTTTGAACCCCGAAAAGTGCGGGTCTATACAGTCCGGCCCGTACATTGGTCCTTCGAACCGGATAGTTTCGCGATGCCGGTAACGCGCTCCGTCGGAAGAAGAGGCGAGTCTGCGTCGAGCGGCATCACAGCCGCCGCCTATACGACGCCGTCCGAGTCTGCGGGCATCACCGCCGATTCCGCGACTACGTCTGCAGTCACCACACGGACCGCCGCAGAGAGCACACGCATGGGGCCGACACCGATACCTCCACCTCCGCCACCACCACCGTCGGCGGTCACAGCGACGACTCAACCGCCAAGAAGCACCACTCCTACCGTGGTGGCCAGACCACTCGACGCGCGGGCAACGGCTGCACTGTTGTTGGCTATCAACCTCGGGGTTGCGACCCCGCGGGCGGACGCCGCACTGGGATCACCTGCGGGCCCCGGCACGTTCGCGCCACCGCCGCCGCCGAGTGAGAAGAGCGACCTCGCTGCTACATCGTCAGCACGCAAGAAGAAGAGCAGCAAGGCATATCGCGCTGCAATAGTGCGACAAGAGCTGATCAGGCTACAGATGGAGCTGGCAAGAGCGAAACTCGCAACTATAGAAAATGAGGACAGCGAGGACGAGGACACGGTCGTTGAAGACACGGCCGAAGAGCCCAACCGGGCGAGAAGGGTGCAGGATTGGGTCGACCAAAGTACGAGGGTCTCGGGACACAGGTCTCCAATTCCTGCACCCAGGCAGCATGACGCAGCCAACTTCGCGGTGCCCGGGCCGGAGCCCGGTGCCTACATGCCACCGGCGGGGGGCGTCCCCGCCAACTTCGCGGCGCCCGGGCCGGAGCCCGGCGCCTACTTGCCACCGGCGGGGGGCGTCCCCGCCAACTTCGCGGCGCCCGGGCCGGAGCCCGGCGCCTACTTGCCACCGGCGGGGGGCGTCCCCGCCAACTTCGCGGCGCCCGGGCCGGAGCCCGGCGCCTACATGCCACCGGCGGGGGGCGTCCCCGCCAACTTCACGGCGCCCGGGCCGGAGCCCGGCGCCTACGTGCCACCGGCAGGGGGCGACCCTGCCAACTCGATGGCGCTGGAGCGATGGCTCGGCGCACAACAGCAACAGCAGCAGCATCAGCAACAACTGCACGCGGAAAGAAGTCCCGCGACGGCGCCCGGGCAAAGGCTCGGGGCCAACATGCCACCGACGGGGGGCGACCCCGCCAATACCGCGACGCTTGAGCAGGAGCTCGGCACCCGCAACAACCAAGCCGCAGCGCCCCAGCCTGCACCAGGCGTGTGGCTCGGTGCCGCAGCGACGCCGAGGCAGCAGCTACATAGTGCCATACCGCCGAACGGAATGCAAGCACCGGCGGGAGCAGTCCAGGTCATGCAGCGGCCTCCTAACCCGCTTGCCGACCTCACGACGGCCATCACCATGGCCATTACCGCGGGCCAGCAGCAACAGCGGAAACCTGTGGACTTACCAGTGTTTATGGGCTCGCACCAATACTGGCTTTCGTTCAGGAAAGCGTATATAGATACAGTGAATAGTTTCAGTGATAGTGAAAACGTTTATAGACTTCGCAACAGTGTAAAAGGACGTGCGCGCGAAGCGATAGAAGAACTGTTGATAAGTGGTGCATGTGCAAGTGACATTTTTAAAGTATTGGAAAATCGGTTCGGGCGTCCCGACGCCATCGCGCTCGCCGAGTTGGAACGCTTGCGGTCGCTGCCGCGGCCAACGGACAACCCAAGAGACATTTGCATATTCTCGAATAAAGTGTGTAATATAGTGGCTACGCTACGCGCTTTGGATAGAGCCCACTATATGTACAACCCGGAAGTCACGAAACACGTGACAGAGAAGCTCGGCATGAACATGCGATATAGATGGTTCGAATTTGTGGCGGGCCAACCTCAAGAAGAGCCTGACCTGCTGAAACTCTCCCGCTTCCTACAGCGAGAGGCTGATATCTGCGCGCCGTTCGCTCCGCCAGAAATAGTACAGTCGGCGCAACCGCAGTATCAAGAGCGCCGGCCGCCAACGCATCGAACGCTTGCTGCCATAGAACGCAAACAATGTCCAGTGTGCAACCACGGAACTCACAGCACCGCCCCCGAATGTGCAAAGTTTACACAAGCGGTGCCCGCACAGCGCTGGGAATTTGCGAAAGAAAAGCGACTATGTTTTCGTTGCTTGCGATATAGAAAATATGCACACACGTGCAAAGCAAGGAAATGTGCGATCGACGGTTGCGAGAGATGGCACCACACGCTTCTACATACAGACGAAGAGGTCACCGTGAAGAAAGTCTGCGACAACAAGAAGGAAACGCCAGTTGAAACAGTGACCTGTGCATGGGCTTGCGGACCACACTCTTTTCTGAAGATTTTACCAGTAAAAGTGTCCGGGCCTCTGGGCACGAAAGAAGCTTGGGCCCTGCTCGACGACGGCTCAACGGTCACCCTCATAGATAGTCAGCTAGCCGAGGACGTCGGAGCGGAGGGACCGCTTGACCCTCTGCGCATTGATGCCATATCGGACTCCACTTTTGAACAAAAACGGAGTCAGCGAGTGAAGATAGAACTAACAGGCGCAGGTCGAAAATATGCAATCCAAGCGCGAACGATGAGGAACCTTGCACTATCTGCGCAGCGAGTCGACGAGGGAACGGTCAACGAATGTCGTCATCTACAGGACATAAGAAACCAACTCGTCTACACGTGTGGCCGTCCGAAAATCCTCATAGGCCAAGATAACTGGCACCTGTTAGTGGCGCAACAAATGCGACGCGGCCGTCGTAACCAGCCAGTAGCCTCCCGCACCCCGCTGGGGTGGGTCCTGCACGGCGCACACACACGTGCGCTGGGAGCGTGCGTAAACTTCTTGCACGAAAAGCAAGAGACGATCGAAGAACAGATGGAAAGATTCTTCTCAATAGATAGCCTCGCCATCCAGCCTGCGCGTCCAACGAGCGACCCGGAAGAAAAGGCGAGAAAAATTATGGAAGCAACAGTTAGAGAAGTGGAGCCGGGCGTGTACGAAGCTGGCCTGCTGTGGAACAGCAAGAAAATAGAACTGCCACGCAATTACGACAACGCGCTCAGCCGCCTCCACAGCGTTGAAAAGAAGATAGACAAGAATCCAGAACTACGCAAGAAATACGCAACGCAAATGGAAGAACTCGTGACGAAGGGGTACGCCGAGCCAGCTCCCGCTACCACAACGCCGGGACGAACCTGGTATCTACCTAACTTCGGAGTCATTAACCCTCTGAAACCCAACAAGTTCAGGGTGGTGCACGACGCGGCGGCAAAAACAAAGGGGACGTCACTCAACGATCACCTAATGTCCGGCCCAGATTTATTGCAGTCGCTGCCGGGTGTTATGATGCGATTCCGACAACATGCGGTGGCAGTAACAGCCGACATAGCAGAGATGTTTATGCGAGTCAAAGTGCGAGAAGAAGATAGAGACGCACTAAGATATTTGTGGAGAGGAGCAGAGCGAGGCGACACGCCACCCACCGAATATAGAATGACGTCGCTTATTTTCGGAGCGACGTGTTCTCCATCAATTGCGATATACGTGAAGAATTTCAACGCCATGAAGCATCGAAACATAGATAATAGAGCCGCAACGGCAATAATAGAAAATCATTATGTCGATGACTACTTAGATAGCTTCAAGACAGTGAAAGAAGCCATCGACACATCGTCTGCCGTCAAACAGATACGCGAGATGGGAAACTTCAACCTCCGCGGCTGGACATCAAACAGCGCGGAAGTGATGATAGCCATGAAGGCCACATCCGAACAGCCGAACGCCGTTAAGCTCAACGACGGCGGCCCGAGCGAACGTGTCCTGGGACTTATCTGGAGACCCGGAACAGACGAACTAAGCTTTAACCTGGACCTGGCACGCATCCCGCCAGCCGTCCTCGAGACCGGAACGCCGACGAAACGTGAAGCACTAAAGATAGTGATGTCATTATATGACCCCATGGGCTTCGCATCACCGGTCATAATAAGAGCGAAGAGTCTGCTACAAGAAGCATGGCGCAGGGGCATAGATTGGGACCAGCGACTACCCAACGATCTCGCCGATCAGTGGAAAGAATGGCTGACACATCTAAAAGCTCTACGGGATGTGTCAGTACCCCGCGCTTACCCAGGGTTCAGCGACGCCTCCAACCTACAGCTGCACGTAATGACAGACGCCAGCGAGTCAGCCTACTCCGCGGCACTGTATTGGCGCGCCGAACAACCCGACGGTCGGGTGTACACATCGCTAGTGCTAGCCAAAGCGCGCGTCGCCCCATTGAAGCTCACATCGATCCCGAGACTGGAGCTCCAAGCAGCAGTAATGGGCACGCGCATGGCTGAAGTAGTGAAAAAAGAACATAGACAACGAGTAGACAGTACCATCTACTGGACGGACAGCAAGACAGTGCTACACTGGATCCGCAGCGGCTCACGCACCTATCGCCCGTTCGTTGCACACCGCATAGCTGCAATAGAAGAGACCAGTAAAGTCAACGAATGGCGATGGATACCAACGAATTTAAACGCTGCGGACGATGCAACCCGGGACGTACCAGAGAACTTTACAGAGAATCATAGATGGTACGAGGGCCCAGCCTTTCTGCGTCAGCCACCGGAAGAGTGGCCAGAAGAAAAGGTCTTGCCTTCATCAGCAGACAAAGAGACGCCCATACTGACTGATGAAGAAAGAACCAACTTTGCAACACACCAAAATGTTGCGATAGTTGCAAGCGAAGCAGTTCCTGAGGCAAGCCGTTTCTCGAAATGGGAAAGATTAAGAGGAGCGACAGCTAGAGTTCTGCAATTTATAGAACTCTGCCGAAGAACAGAAATAGTCAACTACAAGAGAACGAAGGCGAATAGCAAGTCAGATCCCGATTGGCGACATCAAGCTGCACCCACCACGAGGAATATAGAACATCGAATACCGCCAACGACTCCGACGCGTAACTTCATCAAAGTTAGCGTTGACCTGCTGCAACGTGCCGAAAAAATATTACTGCAAGCGGCTCAAGAACAAACTTTCGTCGAAGAGCTAAAAGCCCTGCGAGCTAACCAACCTCTGCCGGCTAATAGCAAACTGAAGACAATAGCAGTCGCCATTGACAACGACCTAATGGTGTTGAAGAGCAGAATCGCCGCCGCAATAGACATCGCAGAAGAAGCCAAACGACCACCCGTCATAGATGGCCGACATAGAATAGCAAGACTGCTGATAGACTACATTCACAGGAAACTCAGCCACGCAAGAGTGGAACCTACTGTAAACGAAGTGAAACAGAAGTATTGGGTGATTCGTCTGCGACCCACGACACGCCAAGTCGTTCACAGTTGTCTGCCCTGCCGCATAAGGCGGGCCGTGCCACCAACACCACCCACGGGAAACCATCCACTCTGCCGCCTCGCACATCACCAGAGGCCCTTCAGCTACACCGGGGTCGACTACTTCGGCCCACTAAGTGTCACCGTGGGCCGCAGCCACCAGAAGAGATACGTAGCTCTATTCACATGCCTCACAACCCGCGTCATACATCTAGAAATGGCGCACTCTTTGACAACGGACTCCGCGATCATGGCACTACGACGCATGATCGCACGCCGCGGATGTCCTACAGAGATCTGGTCCGACAACGGGACTAACCTAAGGGGCGCCGATAAGGAACTAAGAAGAGCCCTCGACACCGCCACGGAGGAAGAGGCGTTGCGAAGACACATCAGTTGGCGCTTCATCCCCGCGGGAGCCCCGTTCATGGGCGGAGCCTGGGAAAGATTGGTGCGGGCAACCAAAGCCGCACTAGAGGTGACGCTACACGAGCGGCACCCTAAAGAAGAGACGCTCATCACGCTGTTGGCCGAAGCCGAATTTACGGTCAACAGCCGGCCACTGACCCACGTGTCGGTGGACCCAAACGACCCTGAGGCACTCACGCCGAATCATTTTCTCCTCGGGGGCTCTGCCTGGGCACCGACACCTGGGACCTTCGAAGAAAGTGATACCGTCGGACGCGCCACCTGGCGCACATCACAAAGACTCGCCGACCTGTTCTGGGCGAGATGGATACGGGAGTATCTCCCAGAACTCCAACACCGGCGGGAGCCGCAAGGGCGCGGCCCCGCGCTGTCCGTCGGCGATCTAGTCCTTATCGTCGACGGCACCCTTCCACGCAACACATGGCCGCGGGGAATCGTCACCGTCACGTACCCCGGTGCCGACGGCATCGTGCGAGCTGCGGACGTGGCGACCAAGGGCGGCGTGCTTCGACGCCCCACAAAGAAACTGGCTGTCCTGCCTACGGCGGTGCACCAGTCGACTGCGGTCCAGCACGCGGAAGAAACTTCATCACCACGGCGATGAACGGCGGGTGAAATGTGCGGGACAGCGCAGTCCAATTAGTTTGTAATTATAGTTTAAGATAGGTTAAGATTATATTATAATAGTTATATAAGTATCGTATAGAAAAATAGGCTAAGCTCATGTAAATAGATAGTAATAGAAAGAGAAATAAAATAGTATCGGATCCGGCCCCGGCCCCCACGCTCGCCCGAGTGTGAGAAGGACAAACGAACCCGGCGCCCCGGGCCCCCGCTCTCGCCCGAGCAGTATAAATAGAGCCCGCGCGGCGCTGGGTAGTCAGTCGTCTCGGAGTCTTCTCACAGTCGTCAGCCAGCCATCTCTCTGGAAACAACCTCTTCTACGGATCCGATCAGAAGCCGAAAGCGTCGCGTTTTATTTTGAACCCCAAAAAGTGCGGGTCTATACAGTCCGGCCCGTACACATAAACGTTCATTAGGTATATGTAATAATTTCAGATTATTCTTCGAAGGTAAGGTGAAAGACGGTATTTTTATTAAATTTTCCATTATCATTCGAAAACTATGCGGCTTAAAAAGACAATTAAGAATTATACAAACAGTGCCCTAAGCACGACTTGTCGAATCCTGCGTCACGTAAAATCGAATAGTAAACTATAACGAGTTTGTATGACGTTTGGAACAGCGGCCGCCCGTAAGCGTATTTGAAACTAAAATTTAGTATGAGATTTCTGGATCTCGATACGATAACCGCAACGTAACGCAGGATTCGACAAGTCGTGCTTAGGGCACAGAGCTCTTTCATACAATAGCCCGCTTGACCTAGTAACCCCAATTAAAAAATTTAAAACCTCTTTCAGACCCTTGTCAATTAAATTTCTTTTCTTTAAAATACTGAAATTACCAATCTCATTGCAAATAAAATGTAACGTCTAACGTTAAAAATAATGACATGGCTGACACAAGTGTTTCAGTATAATAATCTCCAAATTACTATTGCACTTCTAACTTGTCCTGAAATCATTTTTAAGGTTCTTCGTGAATGTTTAACCGACTTTAATCACACTTTTAAATTCAGTTTGTTTTCTTTATCAACCGAATGAATAGAGTATTGAGATATTAATTTGATGGCCGATGGGGTCAAAAGGTTCTCGAATGGCGTCCACGAGCTGGCGTACGAGCTGTCGGTAGGCCTCCAACAACATGGAGCGACGACCTGGTAAAGATCGCGGGACCGCGGTGGATGCGGAAAGCACAAGAACGGTCTGAGTGGAGAGCCTTGGGGGAGGCCTATGTTCAGCAGTGGACGTCTTTCGGCTGATATGATGATGATGATGATTAATTTGATACTTACTTAAGAACTGAATAAAGAAAGTTGCAAAACCAGCGACATTTTGTTTTTTATTTAAGTATCGTATCTCAAAAACAACTTAACTGATTTGATAAAACTTGGTTGTGAACCATTTCGATTCAACTAGCTTTCGATTAAAAAAAAACGCTATCAAATCGGTCTATCCATTTAGGAGCTATAATGCCACAAACAGACACACATCGTGAGATAACCCAAAGAAGAGAAAAAGATACTTATGAATCTTATGATATCTCAAGATCGTTCTAAGTTCAGCAATCTCAAATAAAATAATGTTAAATTCCACTCATTTATGATATGCCACGGACAACTCAGACTGCAGTTTTCTATGCAGAAGGTTCGTTTGGTTTGTTATTTCAAATAACTGAACACCTAAGGAATAGAAAAAAATTTAGTGGCCCTTAATAATGTATTAATTATTTAATTACTAATTAACCTAATAATAGACTGGGAGCTTTTGCAATCTTTGCCGAACGGTCTTTGACAAATTGAAAGTAAATTTTTTGAAAGTAAATTTGCCTGCTAATTACATTGTATAGAAAATGTAATCAAGTTTAACGATAATTGTTTTTTTTTTCTTTTATAACCAATAATGTTTAAGCATCAAAGAAATGCTTAACAGACGTGACGGTCTGCATAATGAAATGACTGTTTGTAATTTCTGTCTATATCGTGTCAGATAGTTAACCACAAAATTTACGTTAAATATACACCTACACAGTTAACCACTCAATTGCTTTTGGTAACTAGAGCTACCTGTCAACGCTCATATTTTGGTATAAATAGAGTTCAACTCAAAATTCATAGCAAGTGAGTGGTTAACAGAGCGCCCAGTGTAATCGCCGACCAGGCCAAGAAAGACGTATTTTGTGCTTTTTGATTACACTAAGGGCACTGGATCTCAATTTAAGGATCAGTTTACGTAGGATGTAGGACGTAGCGTTTATCGTATATCTTTTCTCTCTTGGCAAATTTTAAAAGGTCTCTTAAATAATTTAGCTAATTTATGCCCTGTTTGAAATTTTCGTAGCTTCATTAGCACCAGCATCGACCGCTGGCCCGATGAGAGGGTCAAGCACGACTTTACGAATGCTGCGTCACGTAAAATCGAAGAGTAAACGTTGTTAAGTTTTTATGACGTTTGGAACAGCGCCCGCCCGTGAGCGTATTTGGAAATAAAATTTAGTATGACTTTTCTCTATCTCGATACGATAACCGTAACCGTAACGTTACGCAGTTTTCGTAAAGTCGTGCTCGACCCTCTGGGCGAGATCCACAGCAAACCGGGCCAAGTGGAGGAAAATTGGAGAGGCGTTTGCCCAACGGTGGGCGCAAATGCGCTGAAGAAGAAATGATCATCACCAGCCTTTTTTACGTCCCACTGCTGGGCACAGGCCTCTTCTCAGAATGAGAGGGCTTGGGCTATAGTTCCCACGCGGGCCCAGTGCGGATTGGGAGCTTCACACACGTCATTGAATTGCTTCGCAAGAGTGTGCAGGTTCCTCGCGATGTTTTCCTTCGCCGTAAAGCTCATGATAAATTACAAATGTAATTCCGCGCATAAATTCCGAAAAACTCAGAGGTGCGAGCTGGGGTTTGAACCCACGACCCTCCGCCTGAAAGGCCATATAGGTCAAACCACTAGGCTATCACGGCTTTCTTTATCCTTAGCTTCGTCAGCCAATATTTATTTGCAGTTACTCATACGTAACTCGTGATAATAATTTATTGTTAGTATTTAATTACTTTATTTTAGAGAAAAAATGTAAAACAGTACGTAGTCGTTACAGTTTTTATGCTTGAAGCTTTTATCCATGTCACACTTCAGTCTGTCCGAGATTGAACGAAAATCAAGTAAGTTACTGTTAGATTTTTTATGATAAGATGAAAAGACAAGATAGATGATAGAAGATAAAATAAAATGAAAACTTTATAAAGAGCGTCTTTTATTTATTGATCGCTTTGGCACAAAGAGAAATAGTGTAGTATGCACAACAATAGCTAAGCAACCGAAGCGGTTACAATGATCTAAGCACGGCTGTATTGTTTTGTGGTAAAATCACTCGTTAATCAGTAAAATTGCTGTTTACATAACAGTAGGTGCAGTCAGCAGCAGAAGTACCTAAGCAACCGAAGTGGTCACAATGATCTACACAAAGCTCTAATGTCTATAACAGTAGAGCCGTGCTTAGATCATTGTAACCACGTCAGTTGCTTAGCTACTTCTGCTGCTGTCTGTATCGATGTACTACAAATCCTAATTTCGCTTGTCGTTTTCCAATCATACCTTCCATAGTGAGATCCTTTCAAATTATCTCTGATATTTTCAGCATCCAATTTTAATCAGTAACCCTCCGAAAACCAACATCAGCTGTCACTGAGTTCAGTCCCAACTTTTCTGGCTAAGGGCAATGACCAGTGTAAACCTACGCATAGCTATCATGGGACTGAATTGGTTCATTAAAATCATTAATTAGAAGACCTTGACTTTGCAAATTAAATTTCTCCGGCCCTATCGTAAATTAGATCAAAAAAGGTTAATGTAAGTAGCCGCTGAACTTAAAATATAGCACTGAAATGAAAAATCTTGTTGGTTTTTTAACCCCCGACGCCAAAAGAGGGTTATACACTTGACTGTTACCATAACATGTATTCTGTTTTTATACTAAACTATAGACGTCTCAGAAAATTATTCAACTTCCTACATCATTTCTTGTCCTCCTGAAACATAGAATAAAGGAATAAAACGGCAATCTCGAGAACAATTAATACTCGTAATTGAATCACGACGTCGAACTCAATAATTCATTTAACAATCTTTGATACAATTTAGATACTGAGGGAGTAAAGTATTAGACGAACTAAAATTAGGTTTAGTAACGAACAAAGTTGATGTGAGCGAGTTAAAGTAAAGTTATGAGGACCTATTTGTAGCTGTCTTACTTTAATTAAATGTGAAGATTAAGTTTTTGCAACGTCGAATTTATCAAATCTTTGCAGTAAAATAGCACCGGCCAACTCAGAAACATATAAAAATGTTATTGCGTCGAGAGTAAATGATGACTGCGTATGCAAATACGAAAAGAAGAGATTTCGCCTGTGTCATCGGCATTCAAAAAAAAATTTTTTTCTGCGAATAGGCAGTGGAATGCTCTTTTACACGTCATTTTTTTTTTGTCTACCAGCACTTTCGGAAAGACCATGACCTCCCCCAAGGCTCTTCACTCCGACCGGTCTTGTGCTTTCCGCATCCACCGCGGTCCCGCGATCTTTACCAGGTCGTCGCTTCATCTTGCTGGAGGTCTACAGCTCGTCTCCGTGGACGACATTCGAAGATGAGTGTCTAGGTACTTATGCAAAAATGAAAAGAAGAGATTTCGGATGTACATCTGCATTTAAAGTAAAATTTCAAACGCGTGAAAACAAATCTACTTCACTCGTAGCAAACACTTAACTCGAGCACTCAGCCAGAGTAATTAAAACAATTTTTATAAAATCCAGTTCCGAAGAATACCAAAAAAGCGCTTTATTACAAATCCAAAGAATTCCCGCGAATTCTACTATGAATGGGCGACGGGATCGCATAAAACTCTTCTATGTACCTACCCAACACAGATTTAATAGTAAAAAGTAGAACTTGAACAAATTGTCCGCAGCCACCCAAAGAAAATACGACTCTAAAATTTTTAACTAGAGATGAAATTGAAACGGCAAGAAAAAAAAATTACTTAAAGTACCTCGGAGCATAACATTTGTTCAAATGAAAATAATCGATTTATTGATTATTTTTGTTTTTATTTTTATGAAACATTCATAGAATGAAATTCAACATACAATGACAATGCAAAGAAAAATTTCTTGAATTTTTCTTTGCATTGTCATTGTATGTTGAATAACATTTGTTTGCAGAGCGCGCATTTTGAAAGTTTGCTAACTTCTCTCGGTTAAAGTTATGTTCGACGTGTCAGAGTTGAGAAGTGCGGTGCTTCTGGGGTGTTTTTAAAGCTTAAAATACTGGTCAGATAAATACAAAATGTTCTGAAATAAAATTAATAAAAGAAAGAATTTGGTGTTTTTGAAAATATGCAGACCTGTACCGAGTTATAATTACTTAGGTACTACAAAGACAATTCTCTTTAAAAAAAACAGGTACCTACAGGTTTTTGTTTATACGACAAGGAAGGCAAACCAACAAGTGGGGCACCTGATGGTAAATGATCACCAATGCCCATCTATAGACACCCACAACTCAGGGGTGTTATCAGATGCGTTGCCAAGATGAAATGCCTCTTGTGCCCCTAATTACTCCTCACACTGTAACACAACAGTACAAGTAGCGGACGGACCTCAACAACAACAACAAGCTTAATGTCAAACTTAATGTCTAGTACCCATAGTACAGGCTTTGCCTAGTTTGGGACTAGGTCAATTGGTGTCAATTTGTCCCATTATATTTATTATTTATTATTATTATTATTATCTAGACACAGTAGAAAAACCTTTCCCACGTGCCAAGTAAAAATCAATCTTATGACAATGTCATAAACATTTTGACTGGGGAAAGCTTTTCTCACTTTAACTATACGAGGTTTACACCTCAGGCCTCATCTGCACCTTCCATCAAGTGATATAGGGGTCAATCACTGGTCAGTTTATAGTAAAAAAAAAGTCTGCCCTGCAAGAAAATAAATCTGATGTTTTTAAAAACTCATACACACATTTGATAGTTTTAGATTTTTTTTATGCGATATTCTATATGTTATTTTGATAAATAATTATTGTCCTCAGAGGGTCGCGTACGACTTTACGAATGCTGCGTAACGTTACGGTTATCGTATCGAGATCGAGAAACCTGAGGGTCGAGTACGAATTTACGAAAGCTGCGTAACGTTACGGTTATCGTATCGAAATCGAGAAACCTCATACTAAATTTTAGTTCCAAATACGCTCACGGGCGGGCGCTGTTCCAAACGTCATACAAACTCGACAACGTTTACTATTCGATTTTACGTGACGCAGCATTCGTAAAGTCGTGCTCGACCCTCTCATACTAAATTTTAGTTCCAAATACGCTCACGGGCGGGCGCTGTTCCAAACGTCATACAAACTCGCTAACGTTTACTATTCATTTTTTAACCCCCGACGAAAACGAGGGGTGTTATAAGTTTGACATGTGTATCTGTGTATCTATGTATCTGTGTGTCTGTGTATCTGTGTATCTGTCTGTGGCATCATAGCTCCCAAACGGGTGGACCGATTTCAATGCGGTTTTTTTTCAATCGAAAGCTAGTTTAATCGAGATGGTTTGATGTTAGCTAAGTTACATTAAAATCGGTTCACCCGTTTTTGAAATATTGAACTTTGAAATGACAATGTCGGGGGTTTTTCAACTTTTCTAAGTTGGTCGTACGTGACGCAGCTTTCGAATATTCGTACTCGGGCCTCAGATATGGCTACATCGTATGAGCCACCTTGAATTTACCGCGAATTTTCTCGATGTCTTTTGTAAGGCATTCGTGTTAGTGTGGCCGGCAAAACCTAAAGAGTCCTTTGGGTTCATTCCACCAGACAATAAAATGAACAAAAAATAACCTAAGCTTTACATTGTTACATGTTTTATTATGATAGTATAAGATAACACAGTATGGTGCTGATTGTCACGCGAATCGCCAATTAGAACTCCTAACTGCCACAATCACCTGAGCCACTCAAAAACTGCCTCTACTACCCTCAAATAAAACTACAGTTGAACGCAAACTATACTTTGCAATTGTTTGCCACCACGCTATGCGTTACAAACACGAATGAGAAGATAAAGGGAGTGGTTCACAGTAAAATAAAAGAGGATCGCGCCCAATGCGAAGTTATTAATTTTGGACTGTAATTACTTTGAGTAGGGTCGAGAAAAGAATGTTAAGGTTTAGGGGCTTAAAGCTTTTTTGGTTTAAATGACGTATATGCTAGTCACCAGGGCACGCTTGAGGAAAATCAGAGGCGCAGTTGTGATAATTATGGCATCCTAATGAGTTAATATTAAATAGGTCAATTGTATTTTAGTTGTCATAATGAACATATTCACAAGCCGAGTTTTGGACATTCTATCGCACGCTACGAGGAAGACGAAATTGGTATTTGTCATAGATAGTCAATCCCATATAGACTAGTGGTTTGACCTGTGGCCTCTCAAGCAGAGGGTCGTGGATTCGAACCCAGGCTCGCAACTTTGAGTTTTTTGCAATTTAAGTGTGAAATTAATTACATTTGCAATTTATCATGAGCTTTTCGGTGAAACAAATTATCTTAAAGAAACCTGCGAAGCAATTTAATGGTGTGTGTGAAGTTTCCAATCCGCACTGGCCTGCGTGGAAACTATAGTCCAAGTTGCTGTAAAGTAGTTGGCCATAAAAAAGACTGGTAATGATGATGATTCGTAACCAGACTTTGGTCTTGCGCATGCAATGTGACAATGACGTGTCGAGCAGATTCTATCGCGAACGTCTGCATTCATTAGTGCAGTCTAGTGAAGTGGAGTTTTAGGAGTCGCTGCAAAGGTTTACGCAATTTAATAGCTATCGTGAAAATATAACTGTTTTGTAAATGCGGCATTCAATGTCATTTGACACACAGTGCTTCTTTTTCGCGTAAAGTATCTTCTTCGTCGGCGCATTTGCGCCCACCATTGGGCAAACACCTCTTCGATTTTTCTCCACTCGGCCCGGTTTGCAGTTGATCTCGCCCAGATCGGGCCAGTGGTCGAGCTATGTCATCCGACCACGTTACTGGGGGCCTACACCAAATGTATACAGTAAAGAAATGCGCTCGTCAGTGCCGCCCTCCACCGGGCATCGGATCGGATTGGCTGGAGGCAGTCACGATCCTCAGCAATGGAGAAACGGTAAAGAAGAAGATACAAAAAGTAATGATTTAGAGCCAAATCTGTACCCATAAAACTGTAACGTTACAGCCTGACTAGTAAACCAATGGATACTTGGAATTTGACAGATACTAGGCAGGTACTGTAAGGAAGTCGCTCATTGTTTGATGATTGAGTTCGCTGTTTAAAAATGCAGCCTAGGTTGTATCCCTTCTCGCCAGAGGAGGAGGGATATGTAAGGAGGTCGCTCATTGTTTGATGATTGAGTTTGCTATTTAAAAATACGAATGAAAAGTGTCTAAAAAGACACAAAACAAGAGCGACACTCTGACAACAGGCTTTCGTATGAAAAGTCGTGTATTCGTTCATATTGAAAAAGACAATAAAAATCATTTAAAACACAAGTGTTTCCCATCTCCTTACGCCTCTCGCAGCTTAAACCAATAGAGCTACATCCACCCAACGGCCGTGCCTAAATAGACACCAGCTCACAGTACCGTATAAGATTTTCAAAAATGCTGAACTGTGCTGGAGTACCATCCTATCGCAGAAAATCGGCGTGAAGCAACAGCACCACTGCTGCGTTTCGTTCGATCAGTGAGAGCTCCGAGGGACCGATCCCTCTCCCCTCTCTTTCCACTATAATTTTTTCCTCCTCAAAGGCCGGCAATGGACTAGTGACTCTCTTGGGGTTGCTGGTTCTCATGGGTGGCGGTGATAGCTTATAATCAGGTGACCCGCTTTCTCGCTTGCCTCCCTCTTTCAATTAAAAAAAATGCATTTTATTATTTAACCGGAGCAAATTCGCTAGCATAAGCTAGTGTATCCTCCTCAAATGGAGACCACGGACGGGAAAACGTAATGTAGGGCGTCCTGAGCCACGATGGACGGACGGTCTTAAGAGGGGTGCTGGCGGCGGATGGATGTGAAGGGTCGAAGACAGAGTGTTGTGGTGCGCCATAGAAGAAGTATAGGCTTCTTCTACATAGACATAGGTCCAGCATTGGACTGCGCTGTTTGCTGATAATGAATCTAGTATTTATAAAAGTCGAATATTTGAGAAAACAACACGTTAGGAAAAAAATTCGTGCGACACCACAGCTATGAAATTAAATTCAGCGACCGTATCCATTTAATTCTTATTGCATAACAATGTCGATAATAATAGTTGTCTAAGCCTGCCTTCAGAACACTTGAATACATCGCTCAAGCCCCAGCTTTGACCTTTAAGCCGGGTCGCCACAGTCAAATCAGCATCATACAGAACCGCCAAACCTCACAATACCCTGTTTACTTTAGCTTTGTATTGTTCGCAAAGGGGAGAGTTTCAATTCGAGCGTGAAAATCTTGTTTACAATGGGCCTTCGAGTCGCAGGAGCCTGCATATTTCAGGGTGGTGATTAAAACACTGCGTTTCGGCCCTTTTGTGCACAGAGCGTAGAGAAGAGGAGACGTTGAGTTTGACCAGCCAGTTGTGTCACTGGCATTCGTAGCTGGGGAAGTACAAGTACACCCATCTCTTTTTTTACGCTTAACACTTTTCTGCAAAAGAAAGGGATAGTTATAATTGGTTAGTTGGTATTTTGTGACACGACTGGCTGGTCAGACTAACGCTTGATTTCACCGCTGCAGCTCTGCTCTAATTTTACATTTACTGTGACTGTTTTGCAGAGGGTGTGTTTATTCTGTGCGTGTTTTTATCATTTTGTGTAAGAAGAGTTTTGTTTTGCTAAGAATTTGTAGGAACTTACCAAAATTCTGACATAATCGTAGATGTGTGCTGAGGTCCGAGCAACATTATTTGAATGCTAGGTATTGTCATCGAGTGAAAGTGAAGCTTTAACGATTTAGCGTTTGTATGACGTTTGGAACAGCGCCGCCTAAAATTTTATACGAAGTTTCTCCATGGCGATACGATAACGATTACGTTAGGTTGGATTCGAATGTTCGTGCTTGGGTCTCTGTATCTGAATTGAGTAGGTAGTAATAGCAATGTTATCGTATCGCCATCGAGAAAATTTGTATGATGATTGCAACAGCCAGCACCCCCCATGAGCGTACTTGGATTTAAATTTCATACCACAAACCATAGGTACCAGATAACAATACCAATTTCATACCAGAAATCTAGTGCAAGAAGGTATAGTTGAATTGACTAAAGTTTTTACATGACCAAGTGTTTATGACCCGGAGATAAGATTGATTTTTGCCTGACCTGTGGAAAAACTTTTTACACTGATTACTATAAAGGCTGCTCCGGTCTGTCTACTCCAAGCTTGTGTGTGAAGGTTTTATTCATGCTCTTTAGCGATTCCGTTGGACTTCAGACAAAGTGACGCGTCTATTTTTAAGGCGGTCTTGTATGGACGCTTGGTGTAAGAATGGGACTGTGTATTTTAGTCTTGCTTGTAGTTTCATTTTCAGCATTAACAACTGTTTTGGCATTCGTGCACTTCTGTGGGAATGGCAATGTGTTTTATCAATATTTAGGTAGAGATAAACTGCGATAACATGGCCTGTCCCTCTAAATTACTATTTTAATGTGTCTAGTCACATCCTTATGAAACAGTGTGTATGTAGTAGGTATTTACTTTTTTTGACGGCTGTGTCAACACACACACATGCGTTGGGAGTCATGGTGGTGCTTTATAAATACTTTCACAAATACATTGAAGAGTTTTGTATTTTTGTATTGATAAATGTGCAAGTAAATTCGTTTCTGTTTTACAAAAATGTTTTGAATTCAATCAACGTTTGGTTTCAATCTTTAATAAAATAGTTAAGGAACGAGTCACTCTCGTATTTTGGATTTTGAAGAATATTTGATTTGTTAAGGTAAGCCATCATAATAATATTAAGTAGATTCTGGCAAGTCCTCCAATTTGTCATATTATTATTTACTTTATCATTAATAGTTTCCATAATATTATCTATTCTATCCAAGAGGAATCGACTCATACTCATCAAATTGCTTTATGTCCATGCAATAATAGCCGAACGATAAATGTGCGGACCCTAATTCAACATTGGATGAAATCTATTAAAAATTGAGTACCAAAAATTTTGACAGGTTTTCTCGTTGCAACAACAGTAGTGGCAATAATAGGAAACTTAATCGTGCTGTGCAATCGAAAATTCATCTACACAGTACTGGCTGGAATCTATCACTCTAATAATCCATGCACACACGCTCATAAATAACCATACTCAAACAGAAATAGCTTCCGAGAAAATTAGCAGCCCCGGAAGCGTGTCGCCATTCAGAAGCAAGCTCACATTAATCTGCCACTATTTAGTCGCAAGACGAATTGTGGCAAAAACGCCCCGATATCTCAGCGACAGATACATCATTCTGACGTCTGTTTTGTTGTCAAATGGAACGGTAATAGTAGATTATGCAACTGAAGGGTACACGGACAGAACATGGTATAGTCACTTTTTTAAAACGAGATTTTAATCTCAATACATAGATCACTCAATAGACTATAAGTTACCGCTTAGTTTCAGATACAAATGTTTGCGTAACTTGTTTTTGTTGTATACGAAAATTATGTGTATAGATTACACCATTCCAAAATTTTAAATCGCGATAACTCAAAAAGTTGCTAAGGTGACTAGACATGTTATTTCTGTTTACCCTTCAGCTGCTACATAATGAGTGCCCTTGAAACATGAGTGCGTTTTTATAAAACGAGGCGAAGCCGAGTTTCATAATAGGATCACACGAGTGTTTTAAGGCCTAATTATGTAGAGTTGCATAGATTGCTTTATCTACACACATATTATAAGTACTCTAAGATGGGTTTAAGCCGAATATTCAAATATTCGTCCTTGGCGCTCAAAAGTATGTCGTTGTCGACTTCGCAGGGTGAGCTTTTCTATGCCACATACGTGGACAACAGGTACCTCCGTGATCCCATTGATGGTAAGCAATCCCCACCATTTACTTACACTCGGAACCCTACAAAGATCTTGCATAAAAATACGTCCACATAAAATCAAATCAGAAACGCTGAACACGAAACGCATTGGATTCCCACAAAACCTGTCCATTCCAAACAATTTAACACACTCGTAGCGTCTACGCCGTAGCAAAGTGCTACGAGCTCGTAGCTCGTAGACGTTGTAGCACTTACAAGCATGAGTACCAAGCCTTCCACTATAAATTTGTAAACTGAACTTAAGATAGCTCCACTTTCGAGAACGCCCGAAATTTGCGTCGGCTAGGAAATTCGTATTTTCGGTTTCGGAACAATTTCGACTGAATTAATATTTATTGGTGGCAAAATTTTGTCACATTGACTTTTAAGCGAAATCTAGCGGTGAACTAATTCAATGAAAGCTACTTTTCACACTTTGACTGTACGTGTAGTGTATGTTCGACTCAGAATTTGTTCGAGAATTTTCATAACCGCAAGCACGAACACACACAAAATGTACATTGTGTGTTTTAGTTTTAATAATCCTTTCTTTTCAGAATTGTTCACACTGCTACAAAGATTACACTAGGCAAAGCCTGTTCTGTAGGTAACCAATTAGCGTGTGGTTTAACAAAAAGTCAGGCGGCAATTAAACACAAATTTAAGTTTAGGTATGTGGTAACCTAGAAACAACTATTAATTTTATTAATTTTATTTAGGCCGGATAGCCTAGTGGTTAGAGACCCTGACTATGAAGCTTGAGGTCCCGTGTTCAAATCCCGGTCGGGGCAGATGCTTGTATGATGAATATGAATGTTTATTCTCGGGTCTTGGGTTTTTAATATGTATATAAGTATGCATTTATCTATATATGTATGTTTATTCGTTGTCTAGTACCCACAGTACAGGCTTTGCCTAGTTTGGGACTAGGTCAATTGGTGTCAAATTGTCCCATGATATTTATTATTATTATTATTATTATTTATTATAGGTAATAATTATGTTATTGAACTGAGCCATTCAAAATTAAATTACACTAGTTTCGATTTAGCTAGTTCATTCGATTTCAATACATTATTACTTAATTGAAATTAAGATATTAGAAACCTATTTAAATATCATCATAACTGACATCTGTGACACTGCGAATTCGCATGTGTGTGTGTCTACATCTATACGATGTTCAATTATTTCCAAATAGCTTTTAATCAATCTTCAAGCAATTGGAACACCTAAAGTCTATCCTGAGCTAAGAACTTAACAATTAGAGTTAAACTCACCCATAATAAGAGAAGCGTAGCGTCCCGGTGCCGATATTCGAGCTTAGCGAACTAACGTTTCATGGTAGGGTCGGCAGTTCAATACATATGCGCTAGAGTTGCGCTACGATGTATCGATACCGGGTTTTCATTTCGATAGATTAAAAATCCAGAATCAATATACACGGTGTCCCATATGTCAAGGTCAAGGTGACAGTACTCTACTCATAAAACTGAACAAATTTTCATAAAGAACTTGAGTCGAACTACAAAATAAATGAATTTTCAATACATAATATCCGATCAGCTGACACAAAACAATACAAAAACTCTTGGACACCACAAATTAAACAAAACAGAAAAAGATACATAGAAAATGCAAGGTAGCAAAGGTTAACACAGTTGGTATGAAGAGACCAACTTTTTTTTTCATATTATTTTTCTGCTTGACTTTGAAATTTTAGGACACCCTGTATATGTATAAAACTGTTCCGTTTCTGACTGAGTGACAGACAGACAACACACAGCCGAAACCCTTCGCCATAGAAGGCTGAAATTTTGCATTGAGGTTGCCTTTATAATTATGACTAGCTGTTGCCCGCGACTTCGTCCGCGTAGATTTCGGTTATCGCTATCCCGCGGGAACTATAGAATTTTCCCGAATGAAAAGTAGCCTATGTTATTCCTCAATATTCAAACTATCTTCTTACCTAATTTCATCTAGATTGGTCCGGTTTTCCCGTGAACAGGTAACAAACAGACAGACAGAGAGACAGAGCATCACCATCATCATCACCGGCCTATTTACGTCCCACTGCTGGGCACAGGGCTTTATTTATAATATTAATTTTTTTTATTTACGTATTCAGTGCGAATTATGAACGATTTTTTTTTTGCGAAAAGACGCGTTATTTCTGATAACACTGTGTAAAATTAAGTTAGACCGATATTTGACCGAAGTTGTTTAGTAGAAGTGAGGTGGGGAGAGGAAGGCGCGAAGCGTTCAAGGTCATCCTCTCAGGGAAGCCTCTTAACTCGTAAATCTTAGAGCAAACATAGCCAATTTAATGACTTCTTCATCGACTATGTTCCCATCTCTAGTAATCAACATAGACCATACAATACAGTAATTAAATGGCTAGTGGGGGCTTAATCGAATGTAGTCCCCTAAGACTCAGCAGGTGAACGGCTCTACCGCGACGCCGAGGACAGTTCTGAACACAATTAGTGACAATTGACAGATGAATTGAAGGTGAGGTGAAAAAACCGTGATAACCAACTTTTTGTATTTTTTAGGGTTCCGTACCTCAAAAGGAAAAACGGAACCCTTATAGGATCACTTTGTTGTCCGTCTGTCTGTCTGTCTGTCTGTCAAGACCCTTTTTCTCTGAAACGCGTGGAGGTAGCATGCTGAAATTAATATCAAATGGTATGAAGATAGCTCTTACAGCACAACTACTCAGAAAAGTCTTAAAATCTTAAACTTTTATGTCTGTCTGTGGATTTCACAGACCAATATAAGTTGACCCCACACTGCGTACATTTTGCATAGGAGCAGGGCTCTGCTAACACTGGACTTCTTAAAACAATGGGGAAAAACGTTAAAATCTTTCTATGGAACCCTCTTGCGCGAGTCCGACTCGCACTTGGCCGGTTTTATTTTTTCGGGCTTCCCGTTTGAAAAGATTCTCAAATTATAAACGTAAATATACAGAAAGACCAGAAAAATAGGAGTTTTTCGCAGTTACCATTGATTGCTCGGATGGCGCAGTGGTAGCGCGATACCACGGTATGGTGGAGCCTGGAGGTCCTGACTTGACCTGACCATGACTTTTCGATATCGAGTTCGATGTCGTTAAGAATTTCAAATTTGAAAACCGTAATTTACAATCATAGTGAAATAAAACGGATCACTCACGTATATAAGTCCAGTTCAGTCCGACATGTATAAATAATAATGTGATAATTTACAATAAAAAAAACACAGTCTACGAAACGTCAGCTCGGTATGTTTGTCTATGATTAAAAAAACAGTCAAATTCGTGACAGGTATTATGGGTATGACATGCCTTCGGTTTCTGAACCCATCTTAGAGTACTTATAATTTATGTGTGTAGTAAAGTTTAGTAATGTATGCAACTACAACTAATTAGACCTTAAAACACTCGTGTGATCCTATTATGAAACTCAGCTTCGCCTCGTTTCATAAAAACACACTCATGTTTTAAGGACCCTCATTATGTAGCTGTTGCATAAACTACCATAGAAATGTTGTTTTTTCGTGTGGTCACCTCGTTACTAAGAACGTCGATGACATCAAAGTAATTGGTGCCAGAAATAAGAGAATAGCGGTTTAAACATTTGAACTGAGAACTTCACTGTTTAAAAAAATAACTGTAATAATAAGTAGAATAACAGCACATGTAGCACGCGCGCCATTTTGTCGCTTGTCGCGTAGTGCGTCCCTTTCATAGTGATGGAATCAGTGAAGGACGCACTGAGCGACAAGCGACCAATTGGCGCGCGTGCTAGCTCCCCCCCCTCCTCCTCTCCCCTGGTACATAGTAGGAAAACCTTTCCCACGTGCCAGGCAAAAATCAATCTTATGACAATGTCATAAACATTTTGACAGGGGAAAGCTTTTCTCACTTTAACTATAACGTTGAATGGTGGTTTTGGTGCTTTGAACATGGGCTCGTTGAGAGTACCGGAACGCCAGCGTATAGTATAATGCCGTGGAGGGGTTACCTATCTGAAACACTAAAAACCATTGACCGAATTAAATTTACCCGAAATTTTCGTTTACCCTAATGCATAACGAACTTTTTTAATAATTATCCTCAGAAGTATTTTTATAAAACAAACCTTACCCAATCTAAAGGGTTCTACACGATTCATGGTCCTGAAATAAATCCTGAAATAATATCAGTTTCAGAAAAAATGGAAACGAAAATTTCGGACAAACGAAATTCGGTCAATGGTTTGAGTGCGCAGATTAATTGTTTTAGTTCATGGATCAATTATTCGCACATAAATTTCGAGGAACTCGGAGCTATGCGAGAAAAGGTACGGCTTTTTATTTATGTATTTTATTTATAGAAACGCTAAATTAACCTCTTTTGGACCGCATAACGGCACATTTAAACACGCGAACGGGGTGTGTAAAATTGACATTAAATTCAAGGATGCTCCATAAACTATACATAATGCGACGCCCGCTAATGACGAACTAGTTCGGTAATGTGTTATTAGATTAAATTTAATGTAATTACTAGTTCGCTAAACTAAAAACTACTAGATATTTTATTTACATAATAAAAGCAATTTACAATGACATTAAATCTAAGCTTAAACTAAATAAACTACAACTTAAAACTAAATTAAATCTAAATAAGGCCCCCGTGGCATAGTGCCCAAAAGGCTGGCAGCGTTGCCTCGCTGAATAGCGATGCTGATTCTTTGAGAGAGAAAACTGCCAGCCTTTTGGTCACAGGTTGCTTTTGTAACTCAGAAATAAGCTTGTAAGCGCTGGGATCCCATGGACCCAAAGTTTCAAACCCGACAGGAACAAAATTATAATTCGGACCGAGAGATTGATACTTAGATTTTTTCTATTTTCTGCCGTTTCTGCCGCCGCACCAGCTTTTTGTGTGGTTCCCTGGAGATGTGAGGGTGCTACTGTATCGACACTGGTCGCATCCCAAACCAGAACCCTACCCATTCTCCAGGGAATCAGAGACATACCGTCCGGCCTTTTGCCATCGTCATGTAATTAATGTAGTTGGTTGTTAAATAGTAAAGTTAGTTATACCCTAGCCCTAAATGAAGTCATAGGAGGTATTGACGTAATTTTTTTTTTAATAACTTTATACACCATGGCGCATTCTTTCTGAGGAAAAAATACAAAAATATTGTTTTCTTCGCCCAATAACCATTAATGTTAATTTACAATTGAAGACAAAGGTGTAGTGACCACTTAATGCCATTATTCATAAACGTTACTCAAACTTCCATTAATTAAAATAGGTTTTGTCTTCTTCTTACTAACGGAAATATCAATGTGACAAAAAAGTACAAACGAACTTTAACGGCATTTTAGTTAAAATATGTTTATGAATAACAGGGTAAGAAACTGTAAGTATTCAATTATAAGTATACTATACTAAAATTAAGGTGCGCATCCTTTTCTAGAACTAACGTTTTCATCGAAATCTTATAAAACGACCTTAAAAAACCTCAACGTTTTATATTGTTTAAACAATTTTGTGGAAAACTTGCTCAGAAAAACATTTGAAATTATTCGTCTGTTTCCTGTAAAAACTGCATTTACATTTTTATCTTGAATAATGAAGATTTTTTTCAAGCAAGAAATATAAAATGCTTATTCTATTCCAATACTTACCAAGTGGTACGCGCATAGTACTGGGATGAACGATTCGATTTAATAATGAGACTCGTGCATTTTATCAAGAAACTTTATCTGTCTGTTTATTTGTCAAGACCCTGTTTCTCTGAAACGCAACTCGTTGAGGTATGTACCAAGCTGAACTTAATATCCCTTGAAGCTGTGAAAAAATCAAACTTCTAAGTCAACGCAATCAAAATATACAGTCACTAAAAGAGGTATTTCCATACAAATTGCCGTGGAATCAAAACCTATAGAGTATTTCCAGTTGTGCTTGAAACTTGAAATTTGGTATGAAGGTAGCTCTTACAGAGCACAACCAATTAGCCCAAATCTGGAAATCTTAAGTTTTTATGTCTGTCCATATAATTATTATGTAAGAACCAATATAAAATTACTCGAGACATCGTACATTTTGCTTAAAAACAGGGCTCTGCTAACACTAGACCATTTATAATACTCGGGAAAAGCGGGAAAAATACTCGAGACTCGATTTCCGTGATAGACGACTTCGAAATTATTGGACTATACATACGAATTTTTACGGAGCACTCATTGCTCTTGTGCTTTCCGCATCCACCGCGGCCCCGCGATCTTTACCAGGTCGTCGCTCCATCTTGTTGGAGGCCTACCAACAGCTCGTCCCGCGGTCCGCGGACGCCCGCGAACCTTCTTTATGTATATGTATATGACTTGATCGATGAACAAAATGAATAAAGAAGCAGTGACCTTCTGACCCCATCGGCCATCAGTCCTGCGAGCAATGTGCCCCGCGACTGCAAGTTAAGTGTCACAATTCTTCGGGCGTCTTTCGGCTGACATGCCGATGATGGCGATGATGACTCGTTGCTCGAGTTCACCTTGCACTTTTTTTGGCACCTGGCTTTTTCTTACTATTGTAAATTCAGATAAGGTAAGCCTTTGCCCGCTCATCCCGTCACCCTGAGCTCCCCGCTCCCCGCTCCCGATCGCAACAGTTCCCAATCGCCCGCTATTTGACGTCTCACTCGGCGAAAGTAATTCGATCCCGACGCATAGTTCGCGCGAATCGCGCGACGACTCTATGTCAGGAATTCCCTTTGTGTGCCGGGGGTGGGAAGAATTTTATCTCGCGCTTTATATAGATGGAAGCCAGGGGATAATCCGTTCGTTTGCAATTGTAAATACGTGCAATTGTTGATAATCGGGGAACATACATAAAACCATATAATATGTTTTCCGACAAACTGAGAACCAGATTATTTTTGAAGTCTGTTAAAAATGGTTACACAAAAATACACAGAAAATAAAAAAAACATAGCCCACCCCGGGAATCGAGTCCGGAAGTGTCAATCCGTGTCTTCGCGTAAACGTCCTATGAAAACTACTCGAAGTTGAAGAAACGTCTTGAAGACTCTCAGAAGTTGAAAGGAAATAACAATCGTTCAAATAAAATAAGGCGCTTTGTAGTCAAAAAGCGTGCTGTACTTTATCAGATAGTCCTGCACTTGAGAGTGCTAGTTTTATGGCTTAGTTTTTCGTGACTAAATTTCTTAAAAACGCTATTACGTGCGTAGAACAAGAAGACAGAATAACAGACTGAATAGAAAAACACCAGTGTAGTATAATATTTGTGTCCACAGCCTCACAATCATGCATGGATCCCAATACAACCTGGATACCATAATCGGATACCGGTTAGAGTATCTGACTACGATGCTAGAGGTCCCGGGTTCTTTTCCCAGTCCGGCCAGATATTTGTGTGATGAATACGAATGTTTGCTCTTGGGTCTTGGATTTTTAATATGTTTATTAATTATGTAATTTGTCTGCTTATATATGTTTATACGTTGTCTAGTACTTTTGCCTATCTTCGGATTACGTCAATTGCTGTCAATTTTGATTCCCTGAAACAGTACGAGTATAATCAACTGCAGACTATTTAATTAAAAGTTTGTCAAGCAATAGGATTAAACATCAATACATATTTTTTTATTTGGTCTCTAAACTCGATAGTACATAAGAGATTCGATTGATTAAACCTCCTTGTTAAAAAGTTGGCTGTTTTAGCTTTTAAATATTTATAATTTATCAAAAGAATTTTCCGACGAATTGAGAAGGTTCCTTTTTTCTTGAAGTCGGTGAAGAAGTTACAATCCGCTCAATTGCTTTTGGTAACTAGAGTTACCTGTCAACGCTCATATTTTGTTATAAATAGAGTGCAACTCAAAATTCAAAGCAAGTGAGTGGTTACGGACTTGAAAAGTTGAAACAATTGAAGATGATTTAAAGGTTTTTTATCAATGTGGCCGGGCGTTTCCTCTTAGCCGTTACCAGATGTCAAAAACGCTAATTTGTGTCAAATTGGCAGTAAACTATGTCAGCGGCACTGCCATCAATACAAGGTACCAAAACGCACAACGCGTTGCCGGCTGTGAATGCTTTGAATCAATACTAACAAGTATCAAATCAAAAGCGCTTAGTTGATGCAACTTGTGACCAAAGGGCTGGCAGTTTTCTCTCTCAAAGAATCAGCATCGCTATTCAGCGAGGCAACGCTGCCAGCCTTTTGGGCACTATGCCACGGGGGCCTTATTTAGATTTAATTTAGTTTTAAGTTGTAGTTTATTTAGTTTAAGCTTAGATTTAATGTCATTGTAAATTGCTTTTATTATGTTAATAAAGTAGAAAAAAAAAAAAGTTTGTAATACAAAATATTGCTCGTCATAATTATTTTGGCTACATTGTCATGTTAAATGTTGCTGTAAATGTTTACCCAAATTGGGCTAGATTGACATATCGGGGTCAAATTGAAATATTAATTTGCGCTAACAAGCGCTCAGTTGCAGGTCAGCCAATTTGTTGAACCTGCAGGCTGTTCGGACAAAACATTAATGAACAGTGTTCAGAATTTTCTCGTGAATTACCTATAGAGCAATTTGTAGGCATATAAATGGCTCGTGTATCAGGGGTCACGAGAAACGAGTATCGAAGATTTTTCCTGTTTTTTCCCGAGCGTTTTAAGTTGCCTAGTAAAGTGTTAGCAGAGAGCCCTGCTCCTAAGCAAAACTGTCACGATACACACAAAAAATTAGTTTGATTTATATAACTATTTCATTAATTGTGCTATAAGAGCTACCTTCATATAAAATTTTAAGTTTCTAAGACAACTGGAAGTACCTAATAGATTTTAATTTCATGGCAATTTGTATGGAGACACCCTTTATAATGCCTGTATCTTTCGATTGCGTTGACTTAGAAGTTTGATTTTTGTACAGCTTCAACGGATTACTGGCTTCAGTATTCGATATTAATTTCAGCTGGCTATCTCTACACGTTCCAGAGATAAAGCGTCTTGACAGATAGACAGGTGGTAAAAAAAAAGATTCTATAAGGGTACCGTTCTTTCCTTTTGAGGTACGGAATCCTAAAAGTTATATGTAAAAGGGCATTTAAACCGCCTAACTTACTGACTTGTCGATGGGGTATCTGTGCGGTATCGGTAAGCTATGTACAGATTCTTTACTGAGCGCCTAAAATAATATTTCAAATATTAGGAAAAATATAGGCGTTCTGTAAATACCTAATCTGTACAGAGCTTACCGACCGTACCGATACCGCACCGACAAAACAAAAACCGGCCAAGTGCGAGTCGGAGTCGCGCACGAGGGTTCCATAGAAAGATTTTAACGCTTTTCCCCAGTGTTTTAAGAAGTCCATTGTTAGCAGAGCCCTGCTCCTAAGCAAAATGTACGCAGTGTGGGGTCAACTTATATTGGTCTGCGAAATCTACAGACAGACATAAAAATTTAAAATTTTGAGACTTTTTTGAGTGGTTGTGCTATAAGAGCTACCTTCATACCAAATTTCAAGTTTCTAGAACAACTGGAAGTACCCTTTAGGTTTTTGGTTTTCGGCAATTTGTATGGCAATAGCTTTTTTAATGACTGTAACTTTTGATTGCGTTGACTTAGAAGATTGATTTTTTCACAGCTTCAAGGGACCGCAGGCTTTAGTATTTGATATTAATTTCAGCATGTTACCTCTACGCGTTCCACAGAAAAAGGGTCTTAAAGACAGACAGACAGACAGACAACAAAGTGATCCTACAAGGGTTCCGTTTTTTCCTTTTGAGGTAGGTACGAAACCCTAAAAAGCGGCCTAAGTCAGGAAGTGCTCATTGAAATATAGGCATTCAGTAAATAATTTGTACAGAGCTTACCGAGTATACCGATACCTCGCCGATACCGTACCGCCAAGGTCAAGGAGCGCCCTAAGTACTGATTTTTTTTATTTGATTTGAATTCCCTTCGATGCCAATTCCGGGAGTATACACTTATACAGGGTGAGGCGCGAGTGAGTTTTCCCATTTTAATTACACAGGGTGCGCCGCGTCGTGATTTACGGGGCCACGCACGAAAACTCGCACGTTTGAATTAATTTACTTTAACCGACTCCGAAAGGAGTGCTGATGCTAAGTGATTACGAATAAAGTGTGGTTAAGGAAGGGTGAGGGTTTGTTAACTAACCTAACCAACTTGGAAAAGTTAAAAACCTGCGACAATTTAATTTTCAAAGTTCGTGGTAAGGCAGTGGCTTCACCTATTTTCTCTCAAGTAGATGGTTGTGGGAACTAACATTTGTAATTTATCATGAGCTTTTCGGTGAAGGAGGAATCTTGAGGAAACCTGAAATTTATTATCATGGAATTACCAAACCATTTCGATTAAACTAGCTTTCGATGTTTCCGTTTACAAAGTACGATGACAGACGCACAGTGTGTCACAAGAAACTAATAACACCCCTCTTTTTTGAGTCGGGTTAAAAACATGATTTAAATTAATTGTAAAATCATTTGTGGCAATTGAGTAACTAATTGATAAACCTATTGCTTTTTAATTGTTCAAAGTGTGTACCGTATTCTTTTGGTCACTACTACAGCCACATCGTAATAAGAGTGTCCTAACACTATCAAACTACAAAGCTAACTAAGCCACAAAGTAGGTAACATATGTTTACAATAATATAAAAATAATTCTTGTCTGATTTAAATAACATTCTTGCAAACGATTTAGCAACAAAACGCAGATTCGTGTTCGCAAAACATCGACTTGCACTTCTATCATGAGAGAGAGACCATTATTCACTAAACGAAAACTTCAGTGTTAGCGAGAGAAATATCGTCTGCGTCTATAAAGAACAAATTTTCACCCGCGACTTTGCCTGCACCGAATAATAATAATAATACTAACGTAAAGAGAAATGACACTGGCGCATGTGTGCAGTAGACAACCTCGCAGCTGTGTGCGTTTCGGGTCGCGAGCGGGGATGAGCGCGGGGCGCGCGGGGTGTGGAAAGGCGGACCGCGGGTTGCCACGGTGCGGCAGTGGCGCCAGGGTCTGCACCGAATTCTCAGACATAATAAAGATTTAATCTAGACTCAGAGTTAACTAACATGGTTAAATAAACGGCGCCCTCACGTATGTCAGTCGAGTTTAGAGACATGTTTCTTTGCTTGGTACTGTTCGTTTCGCTACTGACAACCCTTATTTCATAAGGATGTTAGTGTCATATTAAAAGACTGAATTAACATACTAATGAAACTTGTCTGAATGCGGTAGTGTCAACGCAACCTCAGTCGTTGTAGCGAGGAACGCCCGGTAAGGCAACACGACCAACACGTATTTTATCGTTTTCCCGTGGGTAATATCCAAATTTCCCGGGATAAGAGTGTTCCTATGACCGTCTCTGGCTCATGTTTCTTGTACGTAAAATTTAATCTAAAGGAGAATGGGTAAAGTATGTAACTTGGTCTATGAACGATCAGGGATAACTTTAATGTCTAAATATGCTGTGTAGTTGGTGAAAGTATTATTACCGTGACTTAATAGTAGTTTATGCAACTGCTACATAATGAGGGTCCTTAAAACACGAGTGTGTTTTTATGAAACGAGGCGAAGCTGATAGGATCACACGAGTGTTTTAAGGCCTAATTATGTGGAGTTGCATACATTACTTTATCTACACACATATTATTAGTACTCTAAGATGGGTTCAGAAGCCGAAGGCATATATCATACCCAAACCTGTCACGAATTTGACTGTTTATTTTTATCATAGACAAACGTACTGAGCTGACGTTTCGTGAACTGTTTTTTACTTTACTGGACTGGACTATTACTTTACTGGAGGTGGTGGTGGTGGTGCTGAGGCCGGCGCTGTCGGCGAGAAGGCGACGGCGTACTGAAAAGCTGGTCATTTTCTACGGTTTCTGAACGCATTATAGAGGACTTATGATATGTGTGTAGATAAAAAAGTATTCCTTAATATATCAGGGCTTTCATATGACGCTAATTTCATCAGTGACCACCAATCGGCCAATTTGCCCATTCTCCTTTTTCGTGATAAGAATGTTCCTAGCCCGTCTCCGGGTCATGTTTTATCTAAAGGTATGTATACAATAATATTTCAACTAAAGTTGTATACCTACACTTATAGCAGGAAAGGAATGGAGATGTTAACGCGCGATTTCCCCTCTGCCAAAAATTAACATTAAGTCTGTGCAAAATGCACAGGGTCTGATGATTGTGTGCGTGTTTTTAGCATTTGCGTGACGGTTTTGTTTTAGTGTGAGTTTGTAGGAATGTAACAAACTTAGGCATAAGCGTAAACGTGTGCTGTACGTGTTACTCGTCCCCCTCGAAAAGTGGCAGAAAAATTGTAGTCCATAGATAAGCCAAAAGCGTGTCTCGTCTGTCTGCTTTGAATTTTTGTACATTATGATTGAGTCACAAACAAACCAACAACTTCATCATAATATTAGTAGATTAGAAGGAGTAGAATAGGTGCACGTCGGAAAATTATAATTTCAATTAAACTGAGGCAAGTTTATTTTGTTTTCGTAACTGGAGCGTTTAAGTTGGGTTTTGTTATCTTGACTACATAAATTTCTTAGATGACGCAACAGCTGTTAACATTACATTACGTGTTAACTAAGAACCTTTTAACTAATTTAAAAATATGCAGACTCTTTGTTAACAGTTCTTAGTTAACACGTAATGTAATGTTAACAGACACGTGTCTCATAATCTGAAATAAGGTAATTTAAAAAATCGACTTTAAGCACTTAAATGATTTTAAAATCACTTGTTGTATAAAATCACTCGTAAAATGTCGCTTACCACTTTTCACATATTCTAGAACTACTCAGCTTATAATAATGGTTTGCTTTACATAAATAATTATTGAATCCCACTAATATTTATAAACGCGAAACTTGTGAGGATTTTGGTGAAACTTCACAGTAGCTAAGTAATAGGTACACTTAATATGGAATATGTATACTATACCAAAATAACACATTGGCTATTTTTTTTTTTCAGAAAAGGGCGTACATAGTTCCCGCGGGATAATCATAAACGAGCTCAACGCAGACGAAGACTAGGGTAACTCAGCTAGTTAAATATTTCATTTTTTTTCAATCGTGCAATCCTTCCATTCTACTACACGACTCAAAAACTGCCGCTTACTACCTTTCGCGTAGATATCCTAAAACGCTCACTTAGTGCAAATCGACGACACCGCATCGCGACACTTCCGCAGAGGCGAAACGTTTTGACAGCCAACTGATGCAGTGCCACTTTTCACAAAAGTTCCTGCATACATAACATCCCGTATACAGACTATGGAATACAGAGTTTAGAGTGAAAAGATGGGTAATTTTTTCACTAGCCCCTTGTAGCGGCCCACAGCTGGGCAAATGCCTCTCTTGATCTCCACAACTCCCAGTCTGGTACAACGTCAGGCCAGTCCTCAGTATACTCGTCCAATTCAACCCGCCATCTTCTACTTGTTCTGCCGCGTCGTCGCTGGCCGTTCTCTGATGCCCACCACAGTTGCGTGAGCCCACTTCTGAGGGCACATGCGGTACGCGATTCTAGCTCAGCCCCATCAGGTAAGGGTGTTTTCGAGCGCAGCGTGATTTTCCGGAATCTGTCTATAATTTTTTTCTTTAGCTAATTTGTAATGCCCTATCTCTGTGCAGTTCTCTTGTTCGTCGACAGACTGAGATGACAACATAACCGATTTAAAAAAAGACAGCAAATAAAGACATCCGTTTCGAGAAAAAATTCAAACCATTCTACATAACAGCGCCAAATGTTGAAAAACAAAAGAAAGCTAAAATTAGTCTTCATGGTACATACTTACATAAAGTAAGAAAAACAATTAGTTAAATCATAGTCTAATACTAAGTCCTAAATGGGTTAGTCAACTTTTCATTTTAACTCATTGCCATGGAGATGTCCCCTGGGTAACACGTCTAAAATAAGATTTTCTAAGACGAGTGGCAATTAAAAGTTGATTGACCCAAATAATAATCACAATCAATATAAAAAGATGTCTGTAGTAACACTTTTCATAGTAAGTAACGAAATGAAAGTGCTGTATCAAACTTACCTGTGCCAAGTTTAATCTCCGTGTCTGGAAAGAAGTTATTGCTTTTAACATTGCATTTGTGTTTATAATTCCAGTATAAACAATGATTTTCTTCTCTTTGACGGGTGTATTATTAAGAACTAGAATAAGAATATTCTTGAAATCCTTCAGGAACAATGAAATATTATGAAAATAATGATGCTTGTATTAGGCTTACTGACTCAGTGACTCCAGGAACATTAACTGTAGTTTTAGATTTCTTGGTTCGAGTAAGCCATAAAATAACTTTATAACGCATAAAATTACTGGAAAAAAAGTGATTTTCTATTATTAAAAAGCAAAAAAGACATTAGGTAACCAAAAGTTCCATTCCAAGAATCCATGCCATGACGAGCAAAGCTCAACTCGTTGAAGTGTACTTAAATCAGACCCAATAGGTACAATTTCTATTGTTATGTCATCTACATATAAACTCCTTTTCTGAAATCTGAATCCTACCATATCGGCAGACAACAGCAATCACACTCCACTCAATATCGCAGCGCAACTCTAACACCAATTTAAATAAATCACTCGACTCACATCACTATGTCGGGAAAACTGACTGTATTCAAATCCCGACGAGTCAGTAAGTTGGGAGGGGCAAACAACTTTTATCACATCCAGGCATCGGCAACTTCCCCGCTGATACTAAACTTTGCCACTCGACAACTCGCCTATTGAAGAAATATCGAGCGGAAAGCTCCACTGACGCGTGTGCCCATTTCGAATTTTATATCGATGTTTATTTGCGAAGGCTTCGCACCTTTGACGGTATGGTAAAGTTGTTTTGGTTACAAATAGACGCTGATAACGGGTTAGTGTCCACGGAACTTGTGTTCGTATTTAGATTCTAAATAAAAAAGCTGTGGCTGTCGGTGGTAGCCGGTCTGAGTGGAGAGCCTTGTCCACAGTGGACGTCTTTTGGCTGATATGATGATGATGACGAGTCGGTGGCAGCTTAGTGTTTTGACCTATGGCCTTTCGAGTAGAAACTCGTGCGAACCTGTGACTTTTTCAGAATTTATGTGCGAATTTACTTCATTATAGTGTGAAGTTCCTAATCCGCATAGGGCCCGCGTGGGAAGGGAACTATAACAATGTTTAACTATAAGGGGTAATTTATACCTAGCCCTTGACGAAAATTCTTCATACGCTAAGCAAAAACTTTGGACCCTTTTTTAAGAATGGATGAGGGCGAGATTTTGCCTTATTAAAGTACCTAGTTCAAGTAATTATGGAGAAGTGCAAAAAGCTTTTCTTTCATACGACGAGGAAGGCAAACGAGCAAGTGGGGTCACATGATAGTAAAGTCACCACCACTGCCCATAGACACCCGCAACCCCGGGGGGGTTTGCAGATACGTTGCCAACCTAGGGAGCTAAGATGAAATGCCTCTTGTGCCCGTAATTACACAGGCTGTCTTACTTTCCACATCGGAACACAACCAGTGCAAGCACTGCTGTGTTCCGAACGGACTTCGCACAAGTTCCTACCACCCGCTAAAATTTATATTTAATTACAGTCGAATTCAGTTACCTTTTTAAAAATAAGGCTGTAAACTTGTTCAAATCAGTTTTCCCCCGGGGCTCGTATTATCAGGCGGTGCACGTCCATATAAATTTACAGCTTTCCATTTCTTTATAGATAAAACAATAAAGGTGCAACAGTGAAATATCTTTAGTGCTCTCCTGCACTCGTAAATATCTATATTAAATCTAGCTCGATATAATAATATGGAGTAAATAAAATTGTACTTAGGTCTTTTCTTGCAACTATCTTGCATTCGAATGTAATGTGAGGTTGTAAAAAGACAGAAACGGCCAAGCCATATATTTTGACTAAGGTGTAGGTAGAGCTTGTGAAGTTTGGGCTGTTAGAGTTAGGGCGAGTAGAGTTCTCTACATGAGATCTGGTCCCTATTTCACCAACTTTACAATTGTCAGTTTACAATGACAATTCTAACTACATGATGCACAGTTTAAAAAAAACTGAACATGCTATTAATCAACAAATGTTATCATAGTGTCAATATTTTTTTAAATGACATAGATATATAATTGATATATAGTAAATATTATAATTTTTGACATTATTATTATTTTTTGTGCATTCTTAATTATTTGAATATTGTTGTCTTAGTTGGTCTATATTGCATGTGTGTTATTTTTTTAGAGACTAAATTTTGTACGCCACCTGGCAAAACATATATGGTCTACTGTGCTATGTTTAACAAATAAATAACGATTGATTGATTGATACATTTCTTTTCCAATTTGAAGTGCGCCAAAACAGAAGCTCTTTAAGTCAGCAGTTGACACCGACTTGTAATTGAAAAGTGCCATTTGTAAAATTGGTGAAGTAGTGGCCTGATAACTTTTTGACAGTGCAAGCAATTACGGTCTCGTCCTGGCAACATTTTACATTAAATATGTTTTTGTCGGTGTCAGTATTTCAGTAAGTGATTCAACAAGGCCAAGTTAAAATAAGAATAAGCTCATTTACCTTCAAATATCGTAGATGAGTTGATTATTGATTGTGTTTATTGGTTTAATCTTCACAGGATATATTTATTTAAATTGTTTATTGAGAAAGCGGGTCACCTGACGGTAAGCAATCACCGCCACCCATGAGAACCAGCAATAATACCAAGAGAGTCACTAATCCGTTGCCGGATTTTTAGGAGGAAAATGATTTCCTCAAACTTCAGCTTTTAATTATTTCAAAGTATTTTTATATTGAAATCCTTCATTCAAATTCCGAAGCACCAACGACTGAAACACAAACAAGAATATGAAGTGCAAGGCAACTTTGCGACACAATAACACCTAATAAGTTTCAAGAACAAGAGAAATGAGAATAGAACCATCTCGTTGATCGATTTTGTGCACCGCCCTGCACAGCTGCAGCAAGCTACCGTTACAACAACTTCTCTTTGTCCAAACAAATTCAACATGAGTAGCTATGCAGTAGATCATTGCGAATTTGCTCAAATAATATATTTCATCTCAAGTGTCTAGTATCGCACCCTACCTTAGAATAGCAAAAATACACCGCACTGAATGACTCTTAGTAGTGAAGCGGTACGAAGTCGTGGATTATGATTTTTAACCTCCAATCCAACAAGAGGGGTGTTATAAGCTTGACCCGTGAATCTGTGTATTTGTCTGTGGCTTCACAGCTTCCAAACGAATGCACCGATTTCGATGCGGTTTTTTTTAATTGAAAGTTAGTTTAATCAAGATAGTTCTTAGTTAAGTTTCATTAAAACCGGTTGCCCGTTTTTTAAATATTGAACTTTGAAATGACAATGTCTGGGGTGTTTCAACTTATCTAAGTTGGTTAGGTTATGTTGCCGAAGACCGCTCTATACATGCTGATGTTGAATCTCTTTATCTTTAATAGTCTTAAATGATTCGCGGTTGATTGCGTTAGACATAATGAAAACGGGATATTGACCGCGATTACCTTATAATAAATAGGTTTGATGAGCTCCCTATATTTCGATGCAGTTACATGCATCATGACCACGGGCAAACGGGAGTTAATATTCCGTTTTCATAATGTCTCTTAGTCTTACTTGGCACAGTTTTGTGGTATTTTCGCAAATTGAAACTCAAAATTATGTGCACTACTAGCTGCACACACAATAATATGGTAACCTTCGCAGTGGGGCAAGAGGCGATGATGGCACGAGTGTACAATAAAGTTTGATTGGACGCTCGCTGCTATCGTGGCAGTACGCGGGTAGGTATATACTGTGCATTCCGGCCGCTACGGGGTAGGCAGCTTGCTTTAAATATTAGAACAGTTATAGAGTCAAGTTTCTACTAAAGCAAATAACACAGAAATGGGTATGGGTAATGGTCCCGTCCGTCCGTCGAAGTAATGCGGCGGCCTTCAAGTCTTAGGACCATATTTTTGCTTACCATCAGGCGCGATTGTGGTCAAACGTAAAAAATAGCTTTGACAGGAAGCAACGGGCTGAAAGATCTAAGTTTTTTTTTTCAAGCGTTTATTTAATCTCACATGTTGTCCATGGTACCCATTACGTATAAGTTAGCTAAATATTTCTAAATAGCACCACTTGCTTTTTATCCGTTCTTACCTTCATTCCATTATGGCTGCCTGGTAGAAATCGCCCTGTAGCGATAAGGCCGCCCATTCTGCCGTTACACGGAAAAAAGACGCATCTAGCACTTTCATACTAGTCGATCCGCCTTTTTCCTGATTCCGAATATATAGGTAACTCAAATTCGAAAAAATGCTAGATGAGTCTTTTTTCCTTATGACAGCAGCGTTGCTATCTTGCATTTTCCTTGTAACTTTCTTGTTTGTACGTTTTTTTGTTTCACCAGCACCACGGCAGCAGTGCTGCATCACATATCAGTGCTCAATAAAGAGATCTTGTATAGTATTGTATACTTTTTCTGAGTCCAACTTTAAATTTGAATGAGAGCCAGTATCCTACCATGCTGGTCCATTACAGAGATAAACAAGCGTCCATGAACCAATACGTTCGGCGCATAAGCGCCCGTGTTCCATCATCACTCTGAAATCAACAACAGATCAGACGAAATCTAAGCAATGGCAGTATCGTATTTTTGTTAATCTTTCTTTTTATTGACAATACCTCGAATGTTGACTGGGTTGGAACACCTTTACTTCATGATTTATGTATGGTAAAGATGTCTATGTTTCTCCCATACAAGTAAAAGTTATAATTGTAATGTTTGTCATACTCTATCACTAGTCATAACTCTTTTTTTCTCAGAAACTATTATTTTCCTAACCTGTAGAGTTCTACAGGATGACCATTACAAAATTACTGATTTTTTTACTGTTTTTAATTACCTGTGAAAGACATTAGGCACCTACATTATGACTTTAAAATTTTAATTGTGTAGGAAACCCCACATTAAAGAGCTAATTTATACTTACATTTTAGGTACAAAAGCGCTTAGTTGATGCAACTTGTGACCAAAGGGCTGGCAGTTTTCTCTCTCAAAGAATCAGCATCGCTATTCAGCGAGGCAACGCTGTCAGCCTTTTGGGCACTATGCCACGGGGGCCTTATTTAGATTTAATTTAGTTTTAAGTTGAAGTTTATTTAGTTTAAGCTTACATTTAATGTCATTTTAAATTGCTTTTATTATGTAAATAAAGTATTTCCGTTTTAGGTTAAACTCGTGTACTATGGGGCTGTAGGCAGGTACACAATTGCCTACCCAGAGGACTCAAGATGGATTCCGAAGCTATTATTGTGAATTAATTATTAAGGAGATTAACTGATACCGGTAATTGGCGCGGATTTAATATTAAGGCTGAAAATAATTTAAAGCCTTCTTCTCTTCAAGGTGCGAGAAATATCGTGCGACTTGTCTTTCATTGCCATTATTGGTTGATTTATTTAATTAATTATAACACCCATAGCCTGCAATGAAACTAACTAGAAAGAATAAAATGTAACCACTCACCGACGGAATTAACCCGATCTGGAACGGTCGTTTACCAGGGGGAATTTTTACTGTTATAAATAAATAAATAAAATAAATAAATATCACGGCACAATTTGACACCAATTGACCTAGTCCCAAACTAGGCAAAGCCTGTACTATGGGTACTAGACAACGGATAAACATACTTGTATAGATAAATACATACTTATATACATATTAAACATCCAAGACCCGAGAACAAAAATTCATATTCATCATACAAACATCTGCCCCGACCGGGATTTGAACCCGGGACCTCAAGCTTCATAGTCAGGGTCTCTAACCACTAGTATTATTATGTTGTGTTGTTATGTATTTTATTGGGTTACACTTTTTTTTTTTTGAGATAGCAATAAAACGGAAATCCATACAGAAGTAGTTTCTGGATTTTTTTAGTATGAAAAAATAAACTAAAAATAATTTTTTGCGACGAATAGTCAGAGGGAGAGGGCAGGTTGGGCCTTCCTATTTTCCCTGATTATTGTGAGCTGTTATTTAATCACTGAATTCCTAATAAATAAGTATAACCCACTTAACAAACAAACGAAAGCTAGTGCTATTTTTTGGTGTAAGGGTGACAGAATGTCAAAGATTTAGGTTCGATATCCTTAGTCATATTTTTTGGTTTCCTGTGTATTTAAAGTATAATTCAGCAAGTTTTAAAGAACAATTAAGTAATAGATTTTAACCGTTAGTTAACTGCAAGTTAAATATCGCAGTGCCAGTACGCTATCCCAATTAGTTGCCACCTTCAATCTTAATACGTAGCAATAAAGGCGACAAGCGGGGTGTCAATTATTGGAACTAATGTGTCAATCATTGGGGCGTTTACCTTATGGGGAAAATATAAAAAGATACTCCATCGAAATCATGGACTTACCAACACCATGGACTTCGGGTTAGCGCTTGAAAACGTCCGAACCAAAAGACCACTAATTTGCAAAAAAAGATCAGTAATCGAGCGCCAGTCAGTCTTAGTTTGGTCGAACGACACCGTTACGACATATGGCTGTCACCGAAAAACCACGTTGTCCGGGGACACATTTTTCGTTAATTTTCTACTAGACCCAAAGTCCATGGTGTTTGTAAGTCACTTATTGAAATCAAGAAAGTACATTTTTATTTGTTTGGTGCCAAATTCTATTGGTAAAACAAGATTCGAGTACCGCAATGAAACCACTCCCCACAGATTATGGCGAGCGCGAACAGCCGTCCATCAGAACTTCTTTCCACTTTGCTCTGTAATAATTCATGGCCGGTTACTACAGGGTCGTAAAGAACTTCCTGCGGGATAGTTCGCTTGCCTATAACTTTGTATCGCTGACAATGTACATTGCGGGATCATGAGTTTATGTGATACCTACATGATACTGGAATATTGTTAGTCTGTCGATATTTAACTCAACAAGGTGGAGCGACGACCTGGTAAAGATCGCGGGACCGCGGTGGATGCGGAAAGCACAAAACCGGTCTGAGTGGAGAGTCTTGGGGGAGGCCTATGTCCAGCAGTGGACGTCTTTCGGCTGACAAAAAAGGTGCTTACAGGTCTTAATAAAGATCGTCATCATCATTATCTCTTGCGAAGAGTTGTGTTCGAATAAATAATAAAATAATAAATAAATAAATATCATGGGACAATTTGACACCAATTGACCTAGTCCCAAACTAGGCAAAGCCTGGGTACTTGACAACGGATAAACATACTTATGTAGATAAATACAAACTTATATACATATTAAACATCCAAGACCCGAGAACAAACATTCATATTCATCATACAAACATCTGCCCCGACCGGGATTTGAACCCGGGACCTCAAGCTTCATAGTCAGGGTCTCTAACCACTACGCTATCCGGTCGTCCAATATATATATACCGCTAACGTGGACACTTCGATGTGACCACGATCGCTCTGCCAAGAGCGATACTACTTACAGAGAAGAAGATGTAAGAATTTTGAAAATGCATATACCGCGACTTGAGACCTAGCTAAGTAGAACGATTTTTTTTGGCTTCCAAAAAGGCCAAAATAGCAAAATTTTGTCGAAATCTTTAGAGCTTTAGAAATGAAGAATGTGAAATGTGCGACGAAGAGGTAGAAGCAATGGAACACGTGTTGTGTTGTGTGAATGTGAGGCCCTCGCCAGATCAAGAATGAATCTCTTGCAACGGCTATCCCGAACCAGGAGATTTTAAGGCACTACCGCTGCGCCAAATCATCCACTACATAGAAGTAGTGGTTAAAGCGATAGATTAGTGCAAAGGACCCCTAGCTCTAAGATAAAATAAGATGAGATAAGAGATATAAATATACAAAAGCACTAAATAAAAGTTTAACTCGTTTAATCGAAAAAAGCATGAGTTGAAATCATTTTTGCAGCCGCAATGTACCGAAACCCAAGTGAACAAGTTATGCCAGGCCATGGCTGCCCAGTATCGACACTAACCCAATAAAACAGTTCTGCAGTTATGAAAGCTAAAACTTTTCAGTTTGGCCTCGGGTTTACGAGGCATGGCCGTGTTGCGAACAGACATAAACTGGACAATGCTGTGTACATACTTGTATTACATGAATGCATTATGCAGTTACATTACCAAAGTCGCCAACGTAGCGCTTCAAGTCAATGGGCGGGCACAAATTCATCGTTGAACTGGGCCGTGTTTTATAAAGCTACAAGTCACAATTTACAAGCTCTTTCTAACACAAGGTGATAGAATGAGATTTCCGCTTGTAAATTTTAACTTGTGGCTTTATAAAACACGGCCCCGATGGCCGGTGGATGCAGAAGCGGAAGGCAAACGATACAATACAATACAATACAAGAACTCTTTATTGAACAGCACAAACTTAATAAACAAAACAGAAAAAACCGCCTTCAAAAAAAAACCTTAGAAAAAAAACGTGAAACAATCCTTTAAAATAATGATAAATAAATAAAATAAAATAAAATGCGTTTATTTCGGACTTCAGAAACTAAAGCCTTAAGTTTTATGGCCTAGCAATAAGCAGCAGAAATATGAAGTCGGTGCGGTGCGAGCGGAATATTCTTTGAATGAAGCACCGACTTCATATTTGTGCTTTTATTTCACAATTTTACGTTGATTTAACATTTTCAGAATTATCCTCCAACTCCTAACCGTTAAGGAGTTGTACCTTCCATCATCAGCTCATCAACATAAGATGATGACTACCGGACGCAAATACTTGAATAGCCTTAGAAAATATATGAAACACATGATATGTGCCTATAAAATTTGAGGGTTGCCCTCGATTTCCCTGAGATCCCATCATCAGATCATGACTTGGTGACAGTGGGACCACTTCAGGAGTTATACCCTTTCGAATAATGATTTAACATTTTCAGAATTATTCTCCAACTCCTAACCGCTAAGGAGTTGTACCTTCCATCATCAGCTCATCATCATGAGATGATGACTACCAGACGCAAATACTTGAATAACCTTAAAAAATATATGAAACACCTAGTACGTGCCTGTAAAATTTGCCCTCGATTTCCCTGGGATCCCATCATCAGATCATGACTTGGTAATAATGGGACCACCACAGGAATATACCACCCTTTCGAATAAAAAAAGAATTTTGAAAATCGGACTACAATTGACGGAGTAATCGATGTACATACATAAAAAAAAAAAAAAATTAAAATAAAAGAAAAAAAACATACAGCGGAAGTCGTTTTTTGAAGTCGGTTAAAAAGTAGGTACAAAGAAAATCCAAGGTAGCAATGGGCGGCCTTATCGCTACAGAGCGATCTCTACCGGGCAACCATAACGGAATAAAGGTACGATCGCGCGTTTGCGTTGTGAAAGTCTTACCTAGGTCAAGCTGCGGAAGTCCCTGAGTTGAAAAGAAAAATTAAATTTCTCAAATTCCAAACTGAAACGTAAATATACAGAATTACGAGGGCTGCCTTTTAAGTTCTGTCGATTGCAAACTTCCCGTGATTATTAAAAAAAAACTGGTCATAAAATATTTAAAATGTATAGTAATAATATAAAATAATGACTCGGATCGGCCGAACCGTTTCAGTACAGCGGCGGTTCAAAGTTGACAAGTCAGTTGTGAAAATGGAAATTTCAAAAGAAAATTTACCCGCGATAATTTTTTACAACTTCAAAAGGGGTTTAACGCGTCTTCAGTGCTTTGAAGAGCTGACTACGGTTTTTAATAATAAAGCACCATGCATCCAGACTGTGGAACGCTGGTATTTAGAATTTCTACGTGGTTGCTCTGGTCTTAGTGATAGGCCCGTGAAGGCCGACCAAAAACAGCCGTGACCCAGGAGAACATTGATGCTGTACGGCAACTGATCGTCGAAGATCGCCATGCGACATACCGTGAGATAGAAGCTTCATTAAGCATTTCAGGGACCAGTGTTCAAAATATTTTGCATGATCACTTAAGCGTAAAAAAAATTATCTCGCGCTGGATACCACATTTACTTAGTGAAGACCAAAAAATGGCTCGCGTTAGATGGTGTCGCAAAACTCTGCGGCAATTCAACCGAGGAGACTCTAAACACGTTTATCACATTATCAGTGGTGACGAATCGTGGATAAATGCCTACGATCCAGATTCTAAACAGCAGTCGACTGTGTGAGTGTTCCAAGATGAGCCAAAACCGACCAAAGTAATACGCTCACGGAGCACTTCGAAAAAAATGGTCGCCACGTTTGTAGCGAAAAATGGCCACGTTGCCACCATTGTGCTCGAAGACCGTAAAACAGTTAATGCTGACTGGTATACCACTGTTTGTTTACCTGAAGTTATCGGCGAGTTCCGAAAAAATAACCCGAGACGTTGTATAGTACTGCACCACGATAATGCGAGCTCGCACACCGCCCGGCAAACAATTGCGTTTTTAAAAGAGCAATACGTCGAAAATCTGGAACACCCGCCGTACAGCCCAGACTTGAGCCCTAATGATTTATTTACTTTTCCAAAAATCAAGCAACGACTTCGTGGTCAACGGTACCGGACGCTTGAAGAAGCGGCTGAGGCATACAAAATGGCCATTTTGGAGACCCCGACTTCGGACTGGAATAAAAGTTTAGAAAACTGGTTCGATCGAATGAAAAAGTGTATTACATATCACGGTGATTACTTTGAAAAACAATAAATACCATTTGACTCTTAAATTGTCTTTAGTTTTTCCAAACGACAAAACTTAAAAGGCAGCCCTCGTACAGGAAGACCAGGACCGTGTCTTATAAAGCTACAAGTTACAATTTACAAGCGGAAGTCTCATTCTATCATCTTTTGTTAGAAAGAGACTTCCGCTTGTAAATTACAACTTGTGGCTTTATAAAACACTACCGAGATAAATAAATTCTCGAACTGGGGTTCGAAATCAGGACCTCCACCGCACCGTGGCGTAGCCTTACCAACTGCGCCATCCGAGCAATCAGTGGTAACAGTATATATTCACGTTTCAGTTTAATTCGAATTACTTAGCGAATACTGTCTCGCTAACGCCATCTATAAAAAAATAATAAAAAATAAAATACGAAAAGTTTGTTTAAGAAGACCTACAATTAAGGCAGACATACTCACTTGATTGTAATATAAATCAAAACGCGATTAAAGTGGACTCTTCGATTCTAGTTGAACGGTTAAAGTGGCTTTCAATTCCGCAAGCGGCAGGAATTTCTTTGACGAAAATGAAACACAACTGGAAATACATACCTACACATTATACCTGACTGGTGAATATCATAGAATACTGTCGAAACACGCATTGATGTCATAAGGGTTAAATTATCCAGAAAATAGATACGTGTAAACTCAAACCTCATTCCATCCTAACGCGTTAAATCTATAAACAATTGAATCCAAAACCATGTTTATAAAGTGAGAGCATTTCCCGCTTTCAAACTCCCTTCACTCTAAGTAAGTATTCAGTTTTCATTACAATTCGTCCACTACAACGTGACCTCCAACTACCACTCATCTGACCCCCATGGCTTCGGTTCCTTGTAGTAGCTGAGAGGGGGTGGTAGGTCTAGTTATGGTAGTGGGTACATCATAGACAAGGTAAGTGGGTGGAAGTGGAAATTAATGCAGACGTGGCAGCCTATTTTCCCAACGTATAACGTTTCATCTCGCTCCAGTTAGAGCTGTATTTGGGGCCAGGAGATACGCGAAATAAAAGGTAAGAAACAGTGTAAGAAATAATAAAGATCTGTAGAGTCCGTGAGCACTAAGCAGAGTGCTTCCACTGTCGTGTTCCGGTGTGGAGAGTAAGACAGCTGGTATAATTATGGGCACAAGAGACATTTCATCTTCGCTCTCTAGGTTGGCAACGCATCTAGCTATACACTTGCTAAGAGATGCTCTGACGTGTGTATTTGAAGTATGGCACAGTAATAAAATTAGCAAGCACAGAGTTACAACATTTTTGAACCATTGGCTTAGCAAAAGGAGTTTGTAGAGACGTAACAAATTTTGACTTGAGGGTATCCAGTAAATATAAATCCCTTTGTGATTCTAATATTCAGAGATATTTGACCTGGAGACCCTATACATCTCTTGCTCAATTAAAACGTGCCAGCAAAGTAAAGTGTTCTGGTTTTTCTGTTGTTCTAATAATTATTTTTTACACTTGTTTCTAAAATACAGGTTATTTTTCTCTCTTTATATTTTAATGATAGAGTGAGGTTTATTTGTGTAATTTATCTGTGGTTACGTATTGTAAGTGCTAATGTAATTTGTTTTTAGAAAAATGACTTTGTGCCAAGTTTCTTGCGGCGCATTCTTCTTGGCAATCACGGTCTTTCCGAAAGCGCTGGTAAAATAAATAAATAAAACGTGTAAAACAGCATTCAACTGCCTATTTGCTAAATAAAATTTCGAGTTTTGAATTTTGAATATCTCACATTCAGTAAAGCAAAAACGAAATCAAAATCAATTCTATCTACTTAAGAAGACATGACATGTTTTTATTTTTTCACAACCCGCTGATTTAAGAGCCCAACCAGAACATAAGAAAGGTGATAGTTTGTAAAGTAAATTTCAAGGGGAGTTTTTATATACCTTGACGGTTGGTGGGAACCCGACTGACGTGGGTAACGGTTACTTATTCTGAAAGAAACATAATCTTGGAAAGTTAAGCTTGAGTGGGGTTAGGTTCCGTAGCTCTTTTTATTAATATAGTGGCATTCATAATAAGAGGAAGGAGGTAGGTACGTAGGTACCTACCTATATTTATTTCGTACGTACTATTCCGTTGTTTAACAGGGTTCATAAGTGTGTATCTAGTTAATAATTAATAGTTTGCAAATAAAAAAATCATTAGTTAATGTTTCATTGAGCAAAACATGAAAGTATTTGTTCGCTGACATACCGACAGCAATTAATCAATTCCTAAAAATTCTCAAATTCAATTAGGTATTATCATTTTATTTGTTTACTAACTTAAAACACTACATTGCCAACACACATTATAAAGTGAGTAACAACGAAAAGTTATTTACTGATGGATAGTTCACTCAGCAAACAACTTCTCCTTCCCTTCGAACTCTTGAAAATGGCGTCCATAAAACCGCTTCTGTAAATTTAAAATGCATGGAAACCTTGCTTACTTTCCGTATAAAATTTCAACATTATACAGTATTGGTTAGTATTAAGAGCGCTTTACATTTTTCACTAAAATTACTTTCGCCTGAATGCACAATCGATTTTGAATGATGGATTCATAAGCACACTACGTCTTGGAAAGTCTAGAGATATATCATGAAAAACAAGCCTGCCAATTATTATTTTACAACTTTAGATCAAAATCAAGGGACGCACACTACAGAAACGCCAAATAATGTAAGAATGCTCATGGACAGAAAGTTCCAGAATAATGAGTAGTTATTTTGTTGCCAAAGCGAAGTCTTATCAAAACAAACAACTTTGAACAACTTGAACCACATCAATGAAACACGTCGAATTTATCGTTAACAAAATATAACAAAATTTCCTTCGCAATGTTCCCCAAGACGCCTTCGGTTCATTATTAATGCATTGGCATCCTTGCCGATTGTCCTTCCTGCGAGTATTGGGCCTTTTGCTCTTACCATAATTTACCGTTGGATGCCAATTAACATGCTAAATATGCTTCCTTGTACATTGAATTTAAATAAATACATGTACTGTAGCAAATGGCCTAGTTTATTCGTACAAAAGGCTAAGAAAGCAATCTGGTAACAATTCCAGTCTAGGAAGCCTAGGAAGGCTCAGTCATGGCAACCCAATCAAACGCCGTCATCCGCGACGAGTCCACCGCATCGCATGAGATAATGTACATATACGTTGTTGCTTAAAACCTCAGAATACAGAACAGAACTCTGTATCTATAGACGTAGTAGAAAAACCTTTCCCACGGGACATGCAAAAATCAATCTTATGATAATGTCATACACATTTTGACAGGGGAAAGCTTTTCTCACTTTAACTATGCTTGTTTTCCGCGGTATAGCTCTAGTCTCGAAATAAAAACAATTGTCAATAAAATGGAAAGATGTAATTGATTAAAAATTAGGCAGAATTTCAAAATTTCCACAGACTCAAACTTTTGTATCCATCACGTTACCATTCTGCTTTGTGAAGCCCTAGGCTACATCAATTGTTTTGTTATGAATTCAAAATAAAATAACTCAAATAAAACCTCGAAACCGTAATCAGATTAGGCCATGATTAAATCACAAAGCCACATTCTGATTTACAATGAGCATCGCAGATTTATAAACAGTGGCGGTGGCGCTCGCCAAACCATTATTTGCGAGGCAGGCCATGGCTTGTGTTTATGGGCGAACACGGGCGTCGATACACTTTCCGAGAATTTATTCACCGAGCAATATTTCACCGCATAATGCTCACTTTCCGAGCAAAAGTTGAGCAAACTTTGCAACACTGGTGTTTGCATCGCTGTAACTGCGTTAGATGCGCGCTCTGCGTCATTGCTATAATAGAGTTGGGGAATGTCAAAGGACTTGTTTACTATTTTGTGGCGGACACTGAACGCGGGTTGCATTTTGTTGGGATTTCGCTGCGGCATTGGTATAAAAGCAACATACTAATAATAAAGACTAAGATTGAGGATTATTTTATTCGCGGGTGAGCAAATTATATGTTTTTAGTTCATGACCACGGGCCTCCGCAAAGTAACGCGATTAAATCAATTATTTTATAAGAATTATTCCTATTTAAACTTTCTATTGGTGTTTTGCTGAGAATCACCAAAATCTAATCAGCAGTACTTGCACTGTTGTGTTCCGGTGTGGAGAGTAAGACAGCCGGTGTAATTACGGGCACAAGAGGCATTTCATCTTAGCTCTCTAGGTTGGCAACGCATCTGCGAACCAGGGGTTGTGGGTCTCTATGGGCAATGGTGATCACTTACTATCAGGTGACCCACTTGCTCGTTTGCTTTCCTCGTCGTATAAAAAAAAATCGTGTTATCATAGTGAGATAAAGGGATTACTCACGTGTATAGGTAAGTCGAGTTTAGCCCTACATGTTTCGTCAACAACGTAGGTAACTATCAAGAAATCGATACAAATTCGATCGCAGATCTCTCCCATTTCCCAGAGAAAGACAATCAAATAATATTATTGAGTTAGTCCCTATGTTCTAACATAATACATACCTACAGTTTGTGAGCATTTAGAGTTTTATGATTTAGAAATGGGCTACATACATCAAAATTGTCCTAATGTAATGATTGTTTGTAACAATGGAAATCATACTGAAAATATCCTGAAATTTATAAAATAAACCCAACCTAACCTAACCTATTCTATGTGGCCCATTTACGGTTTTAGTTGCAGAAAAAAATATAACAAAAATTATTCGAACAATCATCACAATTATAACTAAAAAAATCTGCAAAAAAATAATTAACCCGGATCACACCATCTCTTTCTCTCTTCCGGAAATCAAATTGAGCAAAGGAAACTTAACTATATAATTATTTTAAATAGGTACTCACTGTAACATGAATCCACAGAAAAAAAAACGGAAAATGCTAACCCCGGGAACCGAATCGGTGGCCGCGGGGTCGGATGCTAGCCGTAGCGTAGTGCAGGGGTATGGCACGCGACACGGAAAGTCGAGGATCCGGGTTCGATAACCAGGGTTAGCATTTTCTGATTTTTTTCTGTGTATTCATGTTTCAGTGAGTACCTATTTAAAATAATTATATAGTTGAATTTCCTTTGCTCAATTTGATTTCCGGAAGAGAGAAAGAGATGGTGTGATCCGGGTTAATTATTTTTTTTGCACATTTTTTTAGTTATAATTGTGATAATTGTTCGAATAATTTTTGTTATATTTTTTCTGCAACTAAAACCGTAAATGGGCTACATAGAATAGGTTAGGTTAGGTTGGGTTTATTTTATAAATTTGAAAACCGTAAAAATAAAAAATTGGGGAAAAAACACGAAAAGATACTCAATTTGAGATCATGAAGAGAAACTTAATTAAGCCTTCGAATTTTGGTTTTCGAAGATCGTACGTTCTGGTTTGAAACAAAGACTGGCTCCAGACTACCCTTAACGTGTGAGCGAGCAATTATCTATCCATTTCACGAGGTGCGAGTTGACAAACATCGGGTATGCATATGCAAGTGTATGTAAATATATCGGTACACGGAGCCACGAATGTTTTGGACGCCGATGAATATTGAATAGTCAGTGCAACAATATTAATTACATATTATAGTTTACTGTTTGCCAAGAAACTTTTGCCAGAGTGATTAATTTCCCAGATGTTATATTTTTCAAAATGTTTTTTTTTTCGAAGCTGTAAATATTTCAGGAACTAACCTAACCTATAGAGTTCTATGAGATGGCCCTGAAATAAATCCTGATACGCCTATTTTGAGTTTCTAAAAAAAAGAATTTTGGGAAATTAATCAGTTTTTCAAACGTTTCTTGGCCAAATGTAAGGTTACCGTTACATATAAACAGTAAGTAGATATATGTTACTACCGTGCTTGAGTTGGAAATTCGTATAATATTAGGTCCCCCATGAGGACTCGCACCTCTGAGTTTTTCGGAATTTATGTGCGAAATTACATTTGTAATTTATCATGAGCTTTTCGGTGAAGGAAAACATCGTGAGGAAACCTGCACACTAATGCGAAGCAATTCAATGGTGTGTGTGAAGTTCCCAATCCGCACTGGGCCCGCGTGGGAACTATAGCACAAGCCCTCTCATTCTGAGAGGAGGCCTGTGCCCAGCAGTGGGACGTAAATAGGCTGATGATGATAAATGAGGACTATATAGCGAGTCAAAGATCCACTAGCAAGCAGAGGCCCGAGTACGAATATTCGAAACCTGCGTCACGTAAAATCGAATACGCACGTTATCGAGTTTGTATGACCTTTGGAACAGCGTCCGCCCGTGAGCGTATTTGGAACTAAAATTTAGCACGAGGTTTCTCGATCTCAATACGATAACCGTAACGTTACGCAGGATTCGAAAAGCCGTGCTCGACCCACCGCAAGAAATACAATATCTGTTTAGTAAAAGTAATTACACTTTTGATAGATACTTTTGATTTCAACATTAAATTATTGTATGACAAGGCTGCGTTTTTTGTTTATATTTATTTATTTTATGTTTTATTGAAAGAGGGGGCAAACGAGCAAGCGGGTCACCTGATGGTTAGCGATCTTCGCCACCCATGAGAACCAGCCACCCCAAGAGAGTCACCAGTCCGTTACCGGCCTTTAAGGAGGAAACGGGATAGAGGAAAGGGGGACGGGGGGATCGGCCCTCCGGCACTCTAACTCACCGAATGAAAGGGTGCTGTTGCTTTAAGCTGATTTTCTGCGAACAAAACACAAACATACACACACACACACACACACGAAGCAAAATGCATTATTGAAAATAGACCACTCGTCCGAGACCATAAAGTCAGCATCCGAAACAGCAAGTCACTCATACATACTCATACATTCGACGACCGAATAGCCCAGTGGTTAGAGACCCTGACTATGAAGCTTGAGGTCCCGGGTTCGAATCCCGGTCGGGGCAGATGTTTGTATGATGAATACGAATATTTGTTCTCGAGTCTTGGATGTTTAATATGTATATAAGTATGTATTTATCTATATAAGTATGTTTATCCGTTGTCTAGTACCCATAGTACAGGCTTTGCCTAGGAACTAGGTCAATTGGTGTCAATTTGTCCCATGGTATTTATTTATTATTTATTTACATAGGTTTATGTATGAGTGACTTGGTGTTTCTTGCTGTTGCTAAGTGGCTACCTAGCCTAGCTCCAACCCGAAGCCGACAACGCGAAACAAAAAACAAAACGCGTTCTGGAAATATGCAATTTCCATTTTCGAATCAATAAGAGGAAAGAGCTTTAGAATTCTAATTCCTCAGGGAATCCCATATAATGCTGCGAAACTTTGCGACCCACGTCAAAGCCCCGGTCTCAGGGGGTTTGTGTTTAAATCATTGTTAACTTGCACGTAATGTTTTTACACTTTAATATAAAAACATAATTTACAAAGTTCTGCGAGAGTTAAAATGAGAGTGGTTGCTACGAATCGAGTGCTACGGACATTTCGTTTAACCGTTAATACTTGCACACTTATTTATGTGGGATTTCCAGCTGTGATTATTTTTGTATTCGTACCTTCGGATCCGGATTGTGGGCCCGCGGAGACCTGCTATTTGAAAGGCATTAATGGATCCGTACTCAACTTGACGAAGTCTGTGATGCTACTTAAAGTAGTAGATCAGATCGTACAATATAGCCACGTCTCTGAAAGCCTGTCTTCTATAATACAATGAAACAAAATACAGCCGTGATAGCCCAGTGGTTTGGGCTATGGCCTCTCAAGCAGAGGGTTGTGGGTTCGAGCCCCAGCTCGCAACTCTGAGTTTTCCGGAATTTGTGTGCGATATTACATTTGTAATATATCATGAGCTTTTTGGTGAAGGAAAACATTGTGAGGATAACTGTAAACTTCTGCGAAGTAATTTACTTAATTCATACAACTACCGTGAGACTCAATCATAAAAATGACGATGAAAACGAGGGTAGTTGTGTGCCGCTGTCAGCTGCGCCTAGTAGTCGCGCGAGCAGTGCAGTGTGAGTAGTGTGAGTCTCGCTGCCGCTGGATCGTGCGCTCCCAGAGGAAGGACTACGAATCAGCCGGAAACATGTCGTGCTAAACTCGACTTACATATGAGAGTGATCCATTTTATTTGAATACAATTTAATTCATCATAATTTCCAGCCTCTTTACTTGAGTACAGGCCTCCTCACATTATGAGAGGGCTTGAGCTTTAGTTCCCACGCGGACCGAGTAAATACTTTCAATCCACTAGGTCTGATTCAATAAGCTCGCCAAGACTACACTTACCTATTGTTACAGTTTGAATAGAATGATTAAATCCTCTTTAGTATTTTCATGGCTCTCTGCCGGGATCCGTTAAATCATTGCTTTACAATACAAATTGGCTATTAGCTGAGGTAAGATGGCTGCGGTTGCACGGTTCAGGACATCAGCGTGCATTACCTTTGTAATTATAAGCCGTTATAATAGGTATTGTTATTGTTATCTACTGAAGCTGGAGTGCGGGTAGTTTGAGGAACCCGTGCAGCTAGGAGATGTTGATACCCGCCTCTTCAGTCCCTTCGAGACCATGGACGCAACGTCGCGTGCGAAACGTCGAGGTATTTAAATTCAAATTTAAACATATGTTTTTAACGCGATTAAGTCTCGAGTATCATGATAATCTACTGAAACTGTTACTGATGGCCGATGGGGTCAGAAGGTTCTCGAATGGCGTCCGCGGACCGGGAGACAAGCTGTCGGTAGGCCTCCAATAAGATGGAGCGACGACGAAGTAAAGATCGCGGGACCGCGGTGGATGCGGAAAGCACAAGACCGGTCTGAGTGGAGAGCCTTGGGGGAGGCCTATATCGAGCAGTGGACGTCTTTCGGCTGACATGATGATGATTGTTATCTATATCTATAAAACTGTACCGTGACTGACTGACTGACTGACAACGCACAGCCTAAACTACTAGACCTAGAGGCTGAAATTTGGCAAACAGATACCTTGAGTATCCTAGAGGTGCACTAAGAAAGGATTTTTCGAAATTCCCACGGGATAGGGAACTAGCCCATTTTGAAATAATTCACTTGCCAAAGCCGCGGGGCATAAGCTAGTACAATATACAGTGCAAGCCGTGATAGCCTAGTGGGTTGACCTATGGCCTCTCAAGCAGAGGATCGTGGGTTCAAACCTCTGCACCTCTGATTTTTTCTGAATTTATGTGCGAAATTACATTTGTAAATTTATCATGAGCTTTTCGGTGAAGGAAAACATCGTGAGGAAACCTGCACACTCCTGCGAAGCAGTTCAATTATGTGTGTGAAGTTCTCAATCCGCACTGGGCCCGCGTGGGAACTGTAGCCCAAGCCCTCTCAAACTGAGAGGAGGCCTGTGCCCAGCAGTGGGACGTAAAAAGGCTAGTGATGATACCAACAAGGCATTCTTCAATAAAAAAAAACACAGACTCATTCTACCCTTATCTTTCATTGTGGTCTCAATTTTACTAATTTAAACTTAATAACCCAAGAAATAAGAGTTCAAATACCTTTCCTTCTTAATATCGATATTGACTTGTAAGGCTAGGGCCACACCGGAGGTGGGACGCTGGCATTACTTATAAAAACTGTGATAAATGAATAAAAGTGTATTAGTAGGTTTATTCGCAAGGTATTACAAAACATATTGACCGAAACACGTTTAATAGTTCTAATAAAATATTCCATATTAGATAAATTACACTTCAAAATTAACCCTCCTGCAAAGTCATTAAAATCATTAAAATAACTGGACCGAATAACTTAGGTCGTAGATAGTATGTACTTCAATTCAATTAAATTCAAATGAATTATTGCGTTTCATGTGGCACAATAAGGTCTTAAAGGTAAGAAAGTACAGTTCAAAACATGAGCCCTGTTGAGCACAGCAATTTGTTAAAACTAAAAATTAATAATCATAATGTCAATACCTCAGGTAGGTAATTCTAAGTTAGAATTTTACAACGGTCTTAGTAGTCTTGACTGATAAACAGGCTTAGGGTTCGATTCCCAAGAGGGCAGACACTTGCTAGATAAGCTTCGCTTAATGCACTACTAAATCAATTGGTGAACATTGTTCCATTCTCACATAATAATCCTTCGCCCTAGAAGGCTGAAATTTTGCATAGAGGTTGCTTCTACCATGTCAGACAAGCGCTAAAGACGATTTTTTGAAATTCCCATAAGATAGAGAATAAACGGGGTTTATGGGCATACGAAGTCGAGGGCAAAAGCTAGTACGTAATATAAAAATAACACATTACAACAGTATTAGTTTTTTTTTTAATTAAGTAAATACAGTGGAGGACATGGGGTGAAGCCTTTCTTTTGATGGGCTAGTTCCCTATCCCGTGGGAATTTCGGAAAGTCCCTTCTTAGTGCACCTATTGGATACTCAAGGTATGTATTTGCTAAAGTTCAAGTCTCTAGGTCCAGAGTGGTTTAGGCTGTGCGTTATATGTCAGTCAGTCACGGTACTGTTTTATAGGTATCTAATATACAAAGTCGAAAAACCAGAACGGGATAAAAGAAACGAGACATAGCGAGAAGGCGCTCTACAACAGCATTTTGACACGTTTCTCCCAAACAAAGCATTATTTTTAAAGCAATTCGATTCTTTGATCTTGGGAATCGCGAAAAACTTAAGAAAATATGATATTGGGTGTGTAAGTTCTGTATATTAAGCAAAACAAAATCGCAAGTTCGAATTTCAAGCCAAAAGCGAGTGATCTATTATCTATGCCAGTGTTGCCGTGTAGGCATAACTAACGCCATTCATTATCCTGCATTGCAGTCTACGGAAATCTTAAATTTTATGTATGTAAATTTTTATTGAACATAAAGCAAAAAAACGTGTCCTGTATTTTTTTCCGATAATCTGTCTGACGGATACAAATATTACTTTTTTACCCAGAGGACACATTCCTATTGCTATAGAGATTCCTTACGTAAATATGTACCGTACCTGCATAATATAATATTCCACGCGGGCGGAGCATTGGAGGCATTACAAGATTTATACAACCAATTCCCGCTAAGCGTATATAGTTCAGTAAAACCTTAGCTTTGGAAACCCCCTCGATCTCATATCTCGATGAATAATGTCCGCCATTTCTCTAGAGATAATTAATATTTCTGACAAGTATTTCAGGTCACAATGCCAAGTTTTTTTGTTAATTAATCATTTGGATAATTCTATGGAATCAGGATTATTTTGTAAGACGCGTTCTTTTTAATGTCTTTATCGTGGGTTATTGAAGCGTACTGTGCCCTAAGCACGACTTGTCGAATCCTGCGTTACGTTACGGTTATCGTATCGAGATCGAGAAATCTTATACTAAATTTTAGTTCCAAATACGCTCACGGGCGGGCGCTGTTCCAAACGTCATACAAACTCGTTATAGTTTACTATTCGATTTTACGTGACGCAGGATTCGACAAGTCATGCTTAGGGCACTGCTTTATTCGCTGTATCATTAAGTATTAGTAGATACCATAGACTTATTATTATAATAAGCAAGGACCGAAATAGCTCATTAGAAGGACGGACGGACGGACTGAGTCGCACCAAAAGGTTTCCTCTTTACCATTTTAGTTCGAAACCCTAAAAAGAGGTATGCCATCAGCACACCATAAATTGATCGCAGAAAAGGCTACAAAATTGTAGCCTCTTTGGACTCAGTCGCTCTCGAATATTATGGTCCAAACATACTCGCGAATGTCAACATGTTTTTCGATTGTTTTGTGAGCGTACGTATCTTACTTCCACAACACTATACTAACACGTTTTTCCAGGGCAGCCGTACCCGAACTTTCGCTACACTGATTTTCCTTTATGGACAAAGAAAAATGAAACTTCATAGTTTGGGTCAGAATAAGACCTTGAATACGAATGTCCCCCTATTGAATTTGTCAATAGAACAAGTTTACGTGTGTTCAGAAACTCGTGGATATGCAAACTGTTTTACTTTTGTTCGGCCGTTCAATATTTTTGGAGGTTCAGCTATTTCATTTCCGTGGTATTAGGTACCGTCTTTTCCTTTGATAGTGTAATATTTTGTGAACCTTGATACTTAATTAACCCCCGACGAAAAAGAGGGGTGTTAAGTTTGACCTGTGTATCTGTGTCTCTGTGGCATCATAGCTCCCAAACGGATAGACCGATTTCAATGCGGTTTTTTAAGGCGAAAGCTACTTTAATCGAAATGGTTCTTAGCTAAGTATCATTAAAATCGGTTCGCCAGTTTTTGAAATATTGAACATTGAAATGACAATGCCGGGGGTTTTTCAACTTTTCTAAGTTAGTTAAGTTAGATTATTATTTAGCCTGTTCTAGAGTCCCACTGCTCCTGTTGACCTCTGCAATGCCAAGTCAGTCCTTGACAGACACACCCAAGTCTACTGATTACAGTTATGTTACGATAAAAATGCATAGGTAGTGTGTCGGAGGGGATTTCATAAGGAATCTAGTACACATAATTCCACACAAATATGGGTTTTTTATCTGAATATATTGTAATATCGAACAAATTAATTTCTATATATGGATATGACACTCTTCCCCCCTTCCTTTCCTTTCCTTTCTTTTCTTTTTCTTTGGAGTCCCTTCGAGACCATGGACGCAACGTCACGTCCGAAACGTCGAGGTACAGGTACCTATTCAAATTTAAATATTATGTATTTTTTACGTGATTAAGTTCCGAGTGTCATGATAAATTGATTCCTGGCCCGCAATAGAACGTCCTCACAGTAAACGTCTTAACTATTTTTAACATGAAACTACCGTGAGACTCAATCATAGTGACAATCAATCAATCATAGTGTCGGGCTAAACTCGACTTATATACGTGAGTGATCCGTTTTTTTTTTTCACTATGTCCTAACTATTTCCCTTAACAAACAAAGCGATGTCACTATGGCGTTCACTGTGGTGAATAAGGTTCCACGGTGAGTCAGGTGTCAATTTATTCGATAGTACCTAGCTTCATTCCTCACTATTTATTCTTCACTATTATTTTATTTTATTATTTTTTGACGGCCGGATAGCCTAGTGGTTAGAGACCCTGACTATGAAGCTTGAGGTCCCGGGTTCGAATCCCGGTCGGGGCAGATGTTTGTATGATGAATACGAATGTTTGTTCTCGGGTCTTGGATGTTTAATATGTATGTTAAGTATGTATATTTATCTATATAAGTATGTTTATCCGTTGTCTAATACCCATAACACAAGCTCTGCTTAATTTGGGACTAGGTCAATTGGTGTCAATTGTCCCATGATATTTATTTTTATTATTATTATTATTTTCACTTCGTTTTCTCCATTTCCCATTAGTTTTGGTAATTTCAAATCCTGTCACGACCAACAGTGGACCCCAGCTAATGTTGTAAGGCACTTAACTAAAGTTAACCACACACGAGTGTCCCACTAATGGCCTTATGTTGTTTGCAACTAAGCCCTAAGTTTCCCTAATGCAAAAAGATCGATCGACCTTTTTGTTCAACTAGTTTCAGTTTATTTGGGACTGTAATTAGAGAAATAACATGTATTGTTGGCGATTCCGTGTTGTTGGGGGACTTGAGATGGATGACAGTATTATCAAGTTGAGTTTCATTTAGGGCTAAATAAGTTTGGGTATAGACAGTAGAAAAACGTTTCCACGGGCCAGGCAAAAAGCAATCTTATGACAATGTCAAAAACGTTTTTATCTACACACATATCATAAGTCCTCTATAATGGGTTCAGAAACCGTAGAAAATGACCAGTATTGCAGCACGACGTCACCTTCTCGCCGACAGCGCCACCCAACCACCACCAGCAGTAAAGTAATAGTCATTACGACATCGAATTCGATGTCGTAATGACTTTTCGATATCGAACTCGATGTTTCAAATTTGAAAACCAACGTAATTTACAATCATAGTGTCACGTATGTAAGTCGAATTCAGTCCGACATGTATAAATATTAATTGCGATAATTTACAATAAAAATAAACAGTCTACGAAACGTCAGCTCGGTCATTTTTCAAAGCTCGCAATCTTAACTCGTCTCAACTTCAACTAGCTACAGTTCTGACTTAAAATTTTGAATAAAAAAGGAGAGAAAGAAAATTCTCTTTATTAGTAGCGAACTATAAAGATATGGAAGCATAACGCCTATATGAGGGGCGGCTGATAAGTAATCTCCATGGTCAGAAACATATACAAAAATAATGCTGGCTGGTATGGATTTATATTCGTTTGTTATTCTATTTTCAAAATGTATTACATTCATTTGTTTATTGCATCACGTTTATTTGTCTCCTACAATTGTTTCAAACATGTCGGTAGAAAAAGTGAAAATGGATAAAATCGAGCAGCGCGCGGTGATTAAGTTTTTGACCAAAGAAGGGAATACGCCTTCGGAGATCAGACAGCGTATGTTACGTGTGTTTGGCAGTTCGCGTTCTTCCGAATTTGTTATAAAGTTTTGGTCAAAGCAGTTTAAGTTAGATCGTGAGAGCCTGGAAGATGATCCTCGTAGCGGAAGACCAGTTTCGGCCGTCACCGATGAAAATGTAGCCAGGGTGGAAAAAATTATATTAGAGGACCGACGAGTGAGGCAGTGGGAGATAGCTAGAGATGTGGGCGTCAGTAAAGAGCGAGTCAATGAAATAATTCATGAGCATTTGAACATGTCCAAGGTTAGTGCACGTTGGGTCCCCAGAATGTTGACTGCATTTGACATGGAGAGGCGTGTCAAATGTTGCGAAGAGTTTTTGGACATGAGTCGAGGGAAAGAGGAAGAAATAATTTCTAGAATTGTAACATGTGATGAGACTTGGATTCGACAATGGGACCCGGAAAGTAAGCAAGAGTCGTTACAGTGGAAATTTAAGGATGAGAAGCCGCCTCGGAAATTCTAGGTAATGATAAACTTATGGCTACAATCTTTTGGGACACAGAAGGGATTTTGCTCATAGATTATTTACCAAGGAAAACTACAATTAATGCTGATTATTACTCAAACTTACTGTATCAACTAAGAGAGACAATAAAAGAAAAATGGCGAGATAAACTAAGCAAAGGAATTCTGATTTTGCACGATAACGCACCAGTGCATACCGCCCGCACAACGAAGCTAGCAATTAAAGACAATGGCTTCGAAACCATTGACCACCCCCCTTATAGTCCAGATTTAGCCCCCTGTGACTATTTTCTGTTTAGACTTCTCAAGAAAGACCTCAGGGGACGAAGGTTTATGACCGATGACGAAACGAAGGCTGCGGTTACTGACTTTTTTGACGACAAACCGAAAGTTTCTTTTTTTAATGGTATAAATTTAATATTTGAAAAATTTAATAAGTGCATTTTACTAGCAGGGGACTATAAGAAAAATAAAAAATAAATTGCCACGACAGTCTTTTGTTTCATTGTTAGGTAGATTACTTTTCAGCCGCCCCTCGTACATCGGAGCACGAAAATATTATGACACCATAACACGCACACTACGACGCAAGTACACGTGACACTCGCGCATCGAAAATTGCAGATCGATAATGAGCCTAATTCGACATAAACGCATACACAATTAAAATATAAAATAATAATCAGCAAACACTCAAACACTATTAATTAACAAAAACAATTTTAAAGCTCTCGATTAACAAGATGTGTCGGATAGCACTGAAAGAGCCACCATCAGTATGATACTGCGGCACGCCGCAGCGCTGGTTTTCAGTGTGACCCTTTAAGACAAATTGGAATAAAATGTCCCAAGCTACAAAGTAGTCACGTGTGCGAGTTGCGGTTCCATCTGTCTTATTTAATCCAAAATGGCCGATTTTTTTTTTACATTGGTCAAGGACAACTGGCTAGTAGGAGGTAAATACAAGTACATTGGCTACTATGTGGCTAGCTACTGTCCAGTCAGTTTACACCACGTTAACTTACTCACTGTACTTACCTAATCCGCAAAACACTTGATTTGTGTACATCCACCTTTTGCAAGAAGGCTGGAAGATATATTAAGGCGAAAACAGCTCACAATGACCTTGCAAGTACTGGCAGAGTTTAATTCCCTCTCCCAAAGCGTTAATTCTCTCTCTTTAAAATATGTACACCGATACGTGAATTCAAAACTCGAATTCATTGACCGTTATTAGTAATTACTAATAACGGCAATTGGCAGAAAATAAAGAAAACGGCACCATTATACTACAGTAAGTACCTATTACTAATGGATTAGGTAAAAATTAATTTGTAACTTTTTCAATCATCTGTTATATTATTTGAAGACTTTGAGATTAAAATGTATTTTTATTAGATTTTTTACGTTCCACCGGGTTCTTTTTCAAATTATACCCTTAACCTAACGATGCTAACTTGCTGTTTTCGTGTTAAGGTCTAAGCAGTAACCAAGCCGTATATCACTACACTGACAGCTGTAATGCTCGGGTTGTACCCTAACGTGTTACATTACACCGAACCGAAATCTTACAAGTCAGTCGCCACCTATGCTTTACACAGGGATGCGTTTTAATGAGCCGTCAAGAATTCAACCGGGGGTTGAGTAGCAAAGTAACAAAAACCGGCCAAGTGCGAGTCGGACTCGCGCACGAGGGTTCCGTAGAAAGATTTTAACGCTTTTGCCCAGTGTTTTAAAAAATCCAGCGTTAGCAGAGCCCTGCTCCTAAGCAAAATGTACGCAGTGTGGGGTCAACTTATATTGGTCTGTGAAATCTACAGACAGATACAAAATTTAAAGATTTTGAGACTTTTTGGAGTGGTTGTGCTATAAGAGCTACCTTCATACCAAATTTCAAGTTTCTAGGTGGAAGTACCCTTTAGGTTTTTGGAAATCGGAAATAATTTGTATGGAAATAGATTTTTTAATGACTGTTATCTTTTGATTGCGTTGACTTAGAAGGTTGATTTTTTCACGGCTTTAAGGGACCGCAGATTTGAGTATTTGATATTCATTTCAGCATGCTATCTCCACGCGTTTCAGAGAAAAAGGGTCTTGACAGACAGACAGACAGACAGACAGACAGACAGACAGACGGAAAACAAAGTGATCCTATATGGGTTCTGTTTTTTCCTTTTGAGGTACGGAACCTTAAAAATGATGTCTTCACCATCGAATAGGTCCTCTATCTCCACTCAACGTGTTCCAGTGAGATATTTTGAACACAATAGCCATTCACACCTAAACAGAGCGCCTAGTGTAATCGCCGACCAGGCCAAGAAATACGTCTCGATCGCGTTCGCGTTGAACAATTCTCATACTATTTGACACTTTAACGCAAACCCGATCGAGACGTATTTTCTGCTTTTTGGTTACACTTAGGGCACAGGTAATATTTACATCACGCTCGCCTCCAAAGAGTATAATCACTACGTTTTCGTACTCGCCTCGTTCAAAACTCCCCTCGTTCATCGTCATCATCAAGTCAGCCGAAAGACGTCCACTGCCGGACATAAGCCTCCCCCAAGGCTCTCCACTCAGACCGGTCTTGTGCTTTCCGCATCCACCGCGGTCCCGCAATCCCTACTAGGTCGTCGCTCCATCTTGTTGGAGGCCTACCTATAGCTCGTCTCGTCGTCGTCGTCGTCAGCGTCGTTCAAAACTTATTTATTTTAAATTCACGAATTGAAAGTCCAGGCCCGGCCAGGGTTGCCGGTTAAATTTTATTATTACATCCAGGCAAAATATAATAGGTATCTGTTGCTATCCCGTGTTATTGGCTAGTTGTAGCGATGCCGCCGCCCGCTCGCCGCAGCATTAGCGCGCCCTTTATCTACTCCGACAGGCGCGCGCTCGTGCGAGTCATTGCTCGCTGCACACGCGAGCAACCGCGAGAGAGTCCAGTGGGGCTAGCACGCGTGCCATTTTGTCGCTTGTCGCTCAGTGCGTCCTTAACTGATTCCGTTACTGTGAAAGAGACGCACTGCGCGACAAGCGACAAAATGGTGCGCCGTGCTACATGTGCTGAGCGCCTAGTGTAATCGCCGACCAGGCCAAGAAATACGTCTCGGTCGCGTTCGCGTTTAACAATTCTCATACTTTAAAGACCGAGCAAGCACAACTCTAATTTTAGTCTCAGAATAACCTCTCTCGTCATCGCTCTCTGTCCCCGATTCAGAACACTTCCAATGTTTGGCAGCTAGAGATTAAGGCTTAATTGCCAAATCAACAACCTTTTTCGCCTCAAACGCCGGCTTGCCCCTAATTGATAAAAGAATGGAGTTCATAAAAGTACAATGGGATCATTTGATTCGTATCTACACGGATTAAGTTATTGCTCAGCTAAGCGTTATAAGAAGTTTGATTTGGGAATCGTGAGTAGGACCAACCCAACCGGATTTAGTTAATTATATATTATAAGCTACTGATGTTGAAAATAAAAGCAATTAAACTATTTAATAACTCAGTCACTACAAATTAGAATAGGAGTGTATACGATAAGGAAGGCAAACGAGCAAGTGGGTCACCTGATGGTAAGTGATCACCACTGCCCATAGCCATAGACACCCACAACCCTGGGGGCTTGCAGATGCGTTGCCAGCCTAGAGAGCTAAGATGAAATGCCTCTTGTGCCCGTAAATACACCGGCTGTCTTTCTCTCCACACCGGAACGCTGTGCAAGCACTGCTGCTTAGCAGAAAGATTAGCGAGTAAGATGGTGGTAGCGATATGCAGTTGCTTCTTTGAAATGCTTATCGGGTAAATTCCAGAAACTAAAACGTACAATTTATGACAATGGAACACGAGATACTGACGGAAATCCAGTAGGTCATCATGATCATGTCTGCCGAAAGACATCCACTGTTGGACTTAGGCCTCCCCCAAGGCTCTCTACTCAGACCGGTTTTGTGCTTTCCTCATCCATCGTGGCCCCACGATCTTCACCAGGTCGTCGGTCCATCTTGTTGGAGGCCTCCAACCCACCTACACAGTAGGTATTAAAAGAAAATCGTAATCGTTATTTCTTGTTTCTATTTAATCGGCCCAGTTGTTTCGGAGTAAATTGGCTGTGACAGACGGACGGACAGTCACGCGAGTCATCCTATAAGGGTTCCGTTTTTTTTCATTTTGAGTTACGGAACCCTAAAATGTATTACGGCACAAAAGGGAATATAACGTCGTTAGCTATGCCACAGGCATTATTGCCGCGTTCTAGGTAGTAGAATCCTTGATCTCCCCAACTTGTACCCCAAGAGTTCTTGATGATCCAATAAGGTACATTATCTGAAAAAAAAAATTCGGACAGGAGTTAATCGCGAGTAAAAAAACTGTAGAGAACCCCGAGGTATGATGTATCACTTTACCCCTGAGGTAAGCCAAGCAAAGAAAATTATATAAGCATTGTACAAGCTTCAGTCGGAATAGGGATTGCCGGACCCGTATTATAGCCGGCCTCGTGTTACTCGGCTGTCTAACCCTTTCGTCTAGCAATCCCTATCTTCCCGGCCTCTGCAGTAATGTACTATTGCATAATAATAACACTTAACACCTGTAGTAACACCGTAACCGACGATGAGAATCGCATGGTTGAGACTCTCGATGTTGTCCGGGCAGGACTCTTTCGTTGGCCGATCTAACCATTTAACTGCGTAGTTATAATTAACCATAGAAGCATCGTTTATACCTGTAAATATAATAAAACGTCTTTGGATATTAAAACTAAAATTGCCACCGAGTTACACATCTGGGGCAGATTGATTCGCCTATATAAAGCGTCTGTCAGCATTAAAGGTTACGTAGTTATAAACACAACATTCAAGTAATTTCTGGAATTTGTAAAGTATGGATGGAAAATAAGATAATAGAGCATGGAAAAGTGCTTTTGCGCTAAGATTTCGAACGATAAAGAAAGCCTTTCTGAGCTGCCTTCGCTCTCCTTCGCTCCCGTCGCAGAACTCTCTATCCCGTGGGAATTTCGGAAAATCCCGCCTTACCCCGAGCGTACATTATAAAAGGAACCTCTATGCTAAATTTCAGCTTTCTCGGTCCAGGGGTTTGGACTGGGCGTTGATAGATCAGTCAGTCACTCACGTTTCTGTTTTATGTATTGTGTTTAAAATTAAAGCTGTCGTCACAAAGCTAAGCTAGAATGACCGTATCACTTTACCAGCACTCAGAGGTCCGTTGTGGTACAAATAAGTCACCATATCAGCCTCGTTGCCGGGTCGGACTCGCCGGAACCCCGTTACTGGCATCAATAGTGACGTATCGCCACTCCATTCGCAACTATGATGGTGATTGCTTTCGTTGTAAGGCCGGTACTGATCCACCTTCGGAATACCTGTTAGAACAGCAGTTATATCCCTGAAAAGAAGGCTTCCGTGAGTCTGAAACAATTATTGAACCAAAGGAAACATGTAGGTACTTAATTATTTTCATTGGAGTCACCCGAGTGCCGCGTACCGGAAGGCGAAGTGTTTGTAGGTCGGTCGATCTGGTAAAGATCACGGGCAGCCATTGGCTGCCGGTAACACAAGACTGATCGTCATCAAAATCCTTCGGGAAGGTCTATGTCCAGCAGTGGACGTCTTCCGGCTGATATGATGATAATGATGCTGATGATGATTGATTACCATTTTAAGCTGCTGACTTTCTTCTAGATGCCGGTGACCTGTATACTCTTACGAATGTCATCATTTCTGGTTAGATTTGAACCCTTAAAGAAACCCTGAGCAAAACTCTCTGCATAGCACGCTGAACGATCTTGACTTTGTGTAATATGGGACTACAAGCGAGTTATTAAACGAAGCGAAGCGAGTTTCTGTTTGAATTTAATACACAACCGTCAGAGCATATTTTTGTAGATACTCACGCATAAGTTGCTAATAGGCTAGTGGAACTGCAAGCTGCTCCCATGTGGTTGCAGTCTATCAGGAACTGCTCTGACAAGACGATATCCTGATTCATGTGGATCTTCCACTGACTTTCGATAGCCGCTATAAAAGAGATATAATTTTGTAGGTTTAAGAAAACTGAAAGGTCCTGAGCAATTTCCTAATGCTCCCATTTCTTAAGCCATATGGTTATGTTCGTTTTCGTGCTATCTAAGTGTCCCCTAATTACTATTGTGAATGTAAGAATTATATTTGTGTGGATACTAGAGCAATGAACTAACACACTCTTGATGTGTAACTTGAGACATACACAAGTCTGTGCTTGTGTACAAAATGTATTTTACCATTTAATTATACTATTTACTGTTATACACGGTCTACCCATTCCACATAATCTCCGCTTACACTATACAAATAAATTACATGTGTCTCCTAGTTAATGCTCATAAATGAATAGATATCGTCTGACAATTGAAACCAATTGATCAAGTCCCAAATTAAGCAAAGCTTACTCGGCAACCGATACAAATACAAACATCTAAAACTCTAAAACTATAGTCATAGTACAAATTTGTGCCATGACCGCAGAACGAAACCACTTCAAGTTTCATCAGGTTCTTTAACCACTAGGCTATCTGGTGGTGGGATTATTTTGAATAATCGCAATCGTTGGTAGCATTTTGAATAATCGCAATCGTTGGTAGTATTTTCAATAATCACAATCGTTGGTAGCATTTAGAATAATCGCAATCGTTGGTAGCATGCGCCCCGCGCAATTTACTTTCCCGGGGAAAGCCCTACGGAAGTAGCTTTTATGGAAATGTCGTTTCATGTGCCCTTCCACACTGCTGACTTTCGGATGGCACTCGTGTAATTAAAGGATGGAACGGACCGTACAAAGGATTATCTGCTAACTAAAATTACGTATTCAACATATACACGCGAAGCGAACTGCGGATCCTTTTTAACCGACTTTCATTTGATATCACAATGGGTCGAGGCCGTAGAATAACGATTATTCACAATTTTCTTACGATGATCCCTAGTACCTATAGTTAAATAATGAATTGTGTGTTTATTGTCGGTGGATTTTGACCCAAAAGACAGGTTTTCCAAAGCTGCACTCTACTTGTTGATCTTGAAATGAATACTCACCAACAGCGCTAAATGCCCAACAAGCATTGCAATGACCCTGATCCTTCACAGGCGTTACTCCTCCGTTTGTACTCCAATCAAAAGACTGCGGCAGTGAAGCATCTTCAATATTGGAGAGCATCAGGTTCTCCCATAATGCTTCCCTGTACTCCGGTATAAAGTTAGACGAAGTATCGTTAAATTTCCGTTCAGCCTTAATTAAAAAAGCAGTAAACAATCTGAAACAACAGACGCACAGTACAGCGAGAACACTTTTGTTCCGTGACATTTTCCGTTCCGATCGGGAAGTGTCACTCGACTCGAATTTTCACGTTTTTAAACCTTATAACCATTTCCAGGCATCCGGGCGATGCGGACGCTTTACAGCGTTTTTTATTACTTTTTATTTAATTTAAGTGCTTCTGCCTCGCGTGTTTGACATAGCTTGCAAACGAACGATTTTTTACTGCTTGCTACAGCGGAAATAATTTATAGCTGTGACATTTTTTTAGTAATGTCGAAGGTAAGGCATCAACCGTATCGAGTTGCTGAGATTCGAGAAGCGTTTAATTACGATGTTGACGGAAGAACGATGGTGCCAAATACTGGCTAATGGGAATTTGAGGACAGTATAATACTAGCGACCTATTTTATTTTATTACTTTTTTTTTAAGTTAACCACAAAGCCCCACCTCTTATGTATCTGACAAGGTCAAAAATATAATAATTTATTGAATCAGGCGTTACTTTGCGGAGGTCCATATTTATGAACTAAAAAACAATTACTTTGCTCACCCGCGACCACAACCGCGACCGCGTGGTCGCGGGTGAGCAAAGTAATTGTTTTTTAGTTTACAAAAATATAATGTTACATACCTATAAAATTTTGAGGTATACCTTAAACCTATGCCTACCTATGGCACTCACCTTCAATAGTAGCAGAAAAGCATATTAATTTCGAACAAGTGCTACCTGCTCGTTTGCAAAAACTAATATAATGACCTAACAGCAGTTTTATTTATTCTTAGCAGACTTAGCAGACTTGTAAACGACTGAACACGAATCTTTGTTCCTTGACCAAATTTTATCCATCAAAACTTTCCATGTCTTCGTAAACATTTTTGCTATCCCGTAAACTCCCACCCAATGCCACAGTGTCGGTTAGAACTTGTGTAACGTCCGTTGAAGTATAGTTTTACGTCGCAACTACGTCCCGCTGAAGTATGGTTTTACGTCACAACTTGCCGACCTGTGGCCATCCTTGTACATAGTTTGGCCACTTCATACGACTCGCCATCTAGGACACGGCCACAAGTTTTAATTGATCAATTTAACTTCAACTACTACCATTTGCCCCGCTAGGGTCGCTGGTCAAGTAAACAATCTCGAATGCTAATTAACTTGCCTTGTCAGGAATTTTCTTAATGAGACTTAGGGAAGTTTGAGAAGGAAAAAGTTCATTATAGATTTAAGAGTTTGGCAACTTCTGAGACAGTGTCGGCACGTAGAAGTTGTAACGAAGTGTTGTGAAATTGATTTTTTAATTTAGCCGAAGCAACCCTGGATCAGCTCTCGATAGGATTCAGTCCTCAGAGGCAAAGTCTCTTATTATTGGAACTCGCAGTAGATGGAAATTCCAACAATTACGTAACTAAGGTAGGCTGAAATGTGAAGTGTTGATTGAGATTAGTTTACGATTTTTTATAAATGAAGTATGCGTTTATTCGACTAACAAAATAAAAATTGTGTTAGCTGTAGCTTCTAAGTAGAACTATGCACAATTTTTTTGTACAATGTCGTTGTTGGTGAGCCAAGTTAAAAATTGAAAAAGTGTTTTTGTTTGTTTAAAAATTTGCTCAATTAATAGTTTAATTGTGGTGTGGCGTGGTGGCAAAGTTTTAGAACCGGCGTAGGACGACCAAACTTTTAGTTGGAAACTTAATTCATAATTTTTAATTGGATAGGTGATCTGATTTAACACGATGTATTTTGAGATGAAAATTTGTAGTATTCCAATTGATTGTTTGCTAGTTTTTAGGGTTCCGCAGCGAAAATGTTACAAAGATAGCGCTTGACGAATACTTTCAACGAAAATAGTTTTTAACATGATCGGATTTACCGTTTTTGAGTTATTGCCTAAAAACTGCTACTACTACCACCACTGACTCTTGGGGTTGCTGGTTCTCAGTGGCAGCGATCGCTTACCATCAGTTGACACACCTGCTCGTTTGCCTCCCTCTTTCAATAAAAAATAAAACTGCGCTTCGCATCAAAAGGACGTAAGTGCCATGAAGTTACGCCCTTTTCATCGGTACATGGTAACGGTTACGGAACCATACACTAAGCATGGCCTGATAATGCTCTTGCCTAGTTTTTTGTCCATACAGAGGATTTGAACCCGGGCTATTATCAAATTGTACCATGACGTTTTTCAGAAACTAAACCATCGTGAACAATCTCAACGGGGCAATGAAAACTGACAAATCAAGTTTCGTTGGGGAAAATTTCATACCTACGGAAACACATAAGAATTTAAATTTCAATTGCGTAATTGACAACATGTAATTTGACACCTGGAAATATTAATCACCTGGAAATTAATATAGGCATAAAAAGAAAGTAGCCTCCTGGCCAATCAATATATTTAATGGATCCATCCTCGTGGTCTTCCTGTTGACAGCACACGGTACGGGAATACCTGCTCCAACTTTGTACATAGAACATTGAAATGCCTTTGCAGTAATTGCGCAAAGACCGCAGTTCCGTTAACAATTAACAAGTTCTTACAACCAGCCATCCGGGCCAATAAAAACTTCATTTTTCCAACACTGTTTTATCTTTCAAAGTTCACCAGCTTCCGTGGAAAGTTTCTTTTTCATTGTACCAGTTAATTGCTCTATCTATTGCAATATGAAATTCTTCGTGCTAGTATAATTTCTTAGTCGCGTTTAAACTCAAAGGGTAAGAACTAATGAGAATAGATGGGGAGCCGCGCTCGGTAAATTTGTTCCTAATGATGTACTAGCTATATTGTTGAACAATATTGTGACAAAGTTTTTCTGGGTACGTACCTGCCGTACCCGATTTTCTTGGTAATTTTCTTCTCTTGACATACCTTAAGTATCTTGATCGCAGAACTTAAGTACCTATAATTATATCGAGATTAGAAGGAGCGCGTAACATTTTGCGTAGGTAGATATTTTGACGTGACGGGGGTAATTTAGTAAGGAAATACGTTTTTGCATTTTTTTTGTAATCTCCTTGTGTCCTTTGTATTGTATTGTCATTTGGCAATGACTGCGTTAGTGAAATAGCAGCCAGCTTCTCGTCGCACACTATTGCCTGTATCACACTTCACTCTCGTAACACAGTTGCCTCTTGCCTCTTGAGATTGTACTGAGCTCTGGGTCTGCGAACGATGCGTCCCGCCCACTGTAACTTATGGCTTGACCATAATAGCCATGACTCGAACACTGTGCGAGAAATACCGTGTGAACCTATTTAAACAAAGAGCTTCTAATTTCGTTTAGTACCGATGTTAGTTTTGGGCGAGTAACACAACGAATTGTGCCTGTTATCTTTTTGATAGGAAAACCGATCACATTGTACTAGGAAGTTGTTATATTTTTTAATATCTAAACAGTTTAAAGTATAGGTACATTGTTTGAACGGAGAAGGTTAATCTCTGAATCTACTTAAACAAATGAAGACACGGTTTCACTAATAGAAAGCTGTACTATCCAATCCACGATTAACATATCCTACTTTTAATAGCAGGAAATTGCAAAGTTTATCAATATCTACGCGCTGAGGAAATTGTGAGGGCGACTAGTTTTACAACATAAATTGTTAGAACTGCCTTTGATCCCATTTCCGTCAACTACAGACAAAAATGATACCCCAACAAAATCCCCTAACGCGGTGTCTTCAGCATTTCCACTCAGCCGCACCGCACATAATATTTCACCCAAAACAGTTCGAAGCAAGCGAAATAATTTACAGAGTCCAGAATGGCTCACCACAAAAACTTTTCCTAATGAGTTTAAGTTCGGTTCTTATTGGCTGGCGGGAACTTATTTCAATTTACGGGCTACTAGCTTCAGTCCGTTTGATACGCAGAAGTTATGAGGGCTACTTCATAATTGGAGGGATCAATGCTCTTTGAGTATCAATTTAATTAATGCTATTCGTGAGTTCTTTATGTGACAGTTGACGAAGTGCTTTACAGCAATGTTCAGTTCAGTTATGCGCGTAAACAACGTACTCGTAAGAGAAGGATTCGTTTCGTTTTGTGTATAAGTAGTGTATGTATTGTATGTGTTTATTCAATATATTAAATTTATTTTATCTACACACATATCATAAGTCCTCTATAATGCGTTCAGAAACCGTAGAAAATTACCAGCATTGCAGCACGACGACGCCTTCGCCGCCAGCCCCAGCACCACCACCACCCCAGCAGTAAAGTAATAGTAATAGTATAGGATAGTAATAGTAATAGTAGTTCGATATCGAATTCGATGTTTCAAATTTGAAAACCAACGTAATTTACAATCATAGTGAAATAAAGCGGATCACTCACGTATATAAGTCATGTTCGGTCCGACATGTATAAATAATAATGTGATATTTTTTTCTTTTAACAATAAAAAAAAACAGTTTACGAAACGTCAGCTCGGCATGTTTGTCTATATTTAAAAAAAACAGTCAAATTCGTGACAGATATGGGTACGATATATGCCTTCGGCTTCTGAACCCATCTTAGAGTACTTATAATATGTGTAGATAAAGTAATGTATGCAACTCCACATAATTAGGCCTTAAAACACTCATTATGTAGCAGTTGCATAAACTACTATAGGTATGCAATTATTTTATTTTATTGCTATGTTAATGCTCCATAATCACCCTTCATCTTGGTTTCTGTATTTGGTTGTCTGTGAGAGATAAGACCACCTATCGTGTACCTTGCCTATTTTTTTTCTAATCTCCTTATGATGTTTTGTGGTATTCAATAAAGAACATTTGTATTTTTATTGTATACCACAACCTGTCTTTATTTCTGTATTTTCTGTACAATAAAGCATTTACTTAGATACTTACGTACTTACCTTACACTTGATTAAACTTGGCTTATACGTATAATACGTCCGTTTATTTCACTATGATTGAGTCTCACTGTGTAGTTTCATGTTAAAACTTTCCGACAATTTACCTTCTTAGTTCATCTTAGTTTTTAGAAATACTCTTAACAATAACAGGAGGAAAGCTCAACAAAACAATATCGTCATCCCGCCAAGAGCCTTGAAAAGTAACGTATGAACGCACTGCTCCCGAGAATTCAATATGCGGCGAAGACGGTTTGAAATATTGAAAGTCAACGGGAACTTTTCTAATAAAAAGCCGGTCTTTCCTTCAAATGAAAAACGTTTCTAAGAAGTGGGAGGTACTTATAAGCACTTAATGCTTCAATGTTAACGGTGGGAAGTCTTTGTTATAGCATTTTATTTTACGAACATTTTGACACGGACTCGAATTACCTAATTGCCGTTTTAATTAAGCTGTGGGTGTACTTCGACATCATCACACCTCCCAAGATATTCATCATCATCATCATATTAAGAACTTACCTACTCAATTTAGAAAAGATTGCTTTCAATTCAATTTCAATTAACCAATAGTAAATAACAATTAGGTCAAAACCCCTCCCGGACAGAACAGTTACGGCCCTTAAAAATCGCGACAATTTATTTACGAACGCTCTTATATAAATCTTGAACGGTAACATCGGAGACAATAAAATAACCCCTGGGAACTCCCAAGAGTAGGTATCGGGCGAACGTGTCATTCAATTTTGTTCACTTTTTATGCCTATTCGTCCTATATAGAACCGCTCCTGAAAAATAAAGAAGATTACTTGTCTTAATCATAGCGTGTCAATATTTAGCAATTGTACAAGTAAAGGTGGAAAAAAGTCCTGTGACTTCAAAGATGCCTAAACAATCAAAATGACTAACTGATCCGTGATGAGGTCTCGATCGCGTTCACGCTTAACAATTCTCATACTATTTGACACTTTAACACAAACGCGATCGAGACGTATTTTGTGCTTTTCGATTACACTAAGGGCACAGATAAGACCTAAAAACCAGTCGCAAAGAGGTCTTGACCCTCGCTCCGGGTAATTTCTCGTGCACAGGTTTGTCTATCTCGCTCGGTTCAGCTTGGATGTAATAAATAAATATCATGGGACAATTTACACCAATTGACCTAGTCCCAAACTTGGCAAAGCCTGTACTATGGGTACTAGACAACGGATAAACATACTTATAGACCCGAGAACAAGCATTCGTATTCATGAGAGAGAGAGAGAGAAACATTTATTCACATACATTCGACACATACAGAAAGATGAAACAGTACATTTAAAAGAATAGAATACAATGGAACACATAGCTATATTATTTAACAATACAATATGTTTGCACCGAACGATGTGAAATGGGCCCCACTCAGCATAATGTCATCATACAAACATCTGCCCCGACCGGGAATCGAACCCGGGACCTCAAGCTTCATAGTCATGGTCTCTAACCACTAGGCTATCCGGTCGTCAAGCGGCAAGTGTTGGGCATTTTAGCGATTATTTTACTGACTGTATTTTTTTAAGTGTAGGTATTGTATATTTGTATTAAATAAGTGTAAGTATTAATAACAGAAAACCGGACTGCAATTCCGAAAAACAATATACTCTATGTCCCCCCAGAACTGAGACTAATGACACCTTATACGTCGAAATCCGTCAAACGTTTTAGGCTGTAGAGCGTACGTGCCAATGAATTAGACATACAACATCATACAATAAGTACATACAATACGCTCAAAAAACATAACCCTCCTTCTGCAGTCGGGCCTTCTTCTTTCTCCGTGCCTCTTCCCAGTTCATTTGGAGTCGGCCCTCTAAACATGTTTTCGCCATTCGGCTCTGTCATTCCATCCATTGGCATTAAACTAGATATTTTCACGAGGTTTCTCCACCGAGTAGCCTTTGGACGTCCTCGGGGTATTTCTGCAGTCGGGTAAAAAGTAAATAAAGTCTACTACAGCAAATAAGCAGATGGCATTAATAACAACAATATTAGACCGAGTTTAATGGTTTGCGGTTGTCCAGTCCAGAGTGTGGTGTCTGCAGCATTTACTCCCGCGCCCCGTACTATTGTTATGATTGCCATAAATTTTACGGGCCCCCCTGGTCCAATTCTTATTTTATATCCTTATGTGTGGTTTATTTCTGACTCGTTTGGAATTATGGTCGCCGCATACGGTGCAAGATTTTGTGGTAAGTTGTAAGTATTTCGCACTAGTTATTTTTATGGACGAATTTGTTCATTTCTGGCTGCACCATTCACCTTAGACACTTAAGGAATTATGCTGGAAAATACGAGGAAAAATGTTAGCGACTCTTGCATCTCAACGATCCGCCATGTTTTTTTATTGTTTCTTTATTAATTGCATAATGCATTGCTGTAGAACTAAAGTTACCGACATAGCCCGAAGAATTGCGAAACTTAAGTGGCAGTGGGCGTCCACGGACCGGGAGACGAGCTGTCCGTAGGCCTCCAACAAGATGGAGCGACGACCTAGTAAAGATTGCGGGACCGCGGTGGATGCGGAAAGCACGAGATCGGTCTGAGTGGAGAGCGTCCAGCAGTGAACGTCTTTCTGCCGACATGATGATGATGATGAATTGCATACCTAATGCGTAGTATAATCGAGACGGTGGGGTACATTAAAATATGCAGAGTATTGCAATGTCTAAATTATTATTATGTACAAATTTGATATTGGAAAAAGTCTTCCAACACTCCGCTTTTCAAAGTAACTTTTTGTATTTTTATTTTTACTGTCGTTCCGTTCGAAATTGTTTATTGATGCGTGAATATATAGAATTTTTCGAGATAGCCACCAATTGCTCGAACTGCGTAATGGGACTAGCGCGTTACTATGGTTTGGTAAAGATCTGTGTTCGAACCCCAGTTCGTCAATTATTTTTTCTGGTTTTTCTGTATATTTAAGCACCGGTTTAAAATTTGGAAAAATGACTCCGCTTTTCTCCCAACTAAGTACGTGACGTTTTAAAAAGTAATTTATGAAGCAATAAAATAAATCAGGGCTCCACAGTTATTTGTCAACTAGTGGACATGATCCTCACTAATTTTGCGGCCCGCGGTCCACCGCTAAGCTGTTCACCAAAAACAGAATCCGGTACCGAACCCGCCCGCTGTTTCCAACTAAAAGTGGGTTACGGGTATTGAAAAAACATAAAACAACGGGCAACATTTGATAGAACAAAAGGGCTTTTATGTTTTTTTGCGCCGGTTCGTCCGTTTTTAGGGAGGATGTTTTGATGTTTACTTAATTAATTTAATTAAACCGGCCAAGTGAGAGTCGGCCTCGTGCCCGAAGGGTTCCGTACCATCCTAACTAATATTATAAATGCGAAAATAACTCTCTCTCTCTGTCTTTCTGTCTGTCTGTTTGTTGTGGGAAAACCGCTGCACCAATCTAGATGAAATTTTGTAAGCAGATAGTTTGAATATTGAAGAATAACATAGGCTTATTCGGGAAAATTGTACAGTTCTCGCGGGATAGCGATAACGGGAATCTACGCGGACGAAGTCACGGGCAACAGCTAGTTATCTATAAAAACGGCACAAAAATAATGTCTGTTGTATGGGAGTCCCACTTAATTTTTTTTTTTCTGTTTTTAGTATTTGCTGTTATAGCGGCAACAGACATACATCTGTGAAAATTTCAACTGTGACTATGATATGACATACAGTCTGATGACAGACGCACAGGTAGACAGACAGACAGGCAGACGGACAGCGGTGTCTTAGTAATAGGGTCATTAGTAATAGTGTAATTTTTATTAGGGTCCCATTTTCTACCCTTTGAAACCCTACGGATCCCTAATAAAAATGAAAAATGTAAAAGTGTTTGGCAGCTGTATCTGAATTTTTATCACATAATCTGAAAGCACTAAATAGAGTCTTTCCAATATAAAGGGCAAAGGTCTCATGTCAATTATTTTAAAATCAAAGAAAAATTCAACCATCAGTTTGAACAATTCAGAAAGCATACCGAGAAGTTCTAGTGGGTTCCATTTTGTAATCGGTGAAGATAATTGGAGTCTTAAGCCATTTGTCCACCGCCGCCGTCACGTCACCGAGAAGCCGAGAACGAACGGTAGCGATACATATATTTACAAAGCCGTCACCCGAACGCCGTGACGCGCTTTATAAATGTAGGTATATGCTATCGTTACTTCGGCGTCGTGAGTCGAATCTGCGTCACGTAAAATCGAATAGTAAATGTTGTCGATTTTGTATGACGTTTTGTAACAGCGCCTGCCCGTGAGCGTATTTGGAACTAAAATTTAGTATGAGGTTTCTCGATCTCGATGCGATAACCGTAACGTTACGCAGCATTCGTTAAGTCGTGCTCGACCCTCTGATCTCGTTCTCGGTGACGTGACGGTGATGACCGCGGTGGACAAACGGCCTCAAGAGCACTCGGTATACATATGTACTGGCGAAAGAGATAATGACTGTTAACTACTTTAAAACTTAACTATGTAAAACTATAAATTACTTCACTTATCGCTGGCCAACTGCGTAATAGAATTAGAGAGAAGTACAAATAAGGGATCAAACTCGAAAGCTACTTATCTAAAAGTAATCCGCCAGTGAGCCCCAAAACCGGCCAAGTTTTTTCCGATTAATATTAAAATCTCACTGATGCCTTCATACCATCTTGCGAGTTTGGGGACACACCGGCGATGGAAGATTGCCAGCAATGTTTTCAATTTCTTTTTCTGTTTATAACTTTACATAATTACACTTACACAAGGGTCAATTCATTTTTAATTTAATTTAGCTTCACTAGGACACATTTCATGTTTTTTATAAGTAGTGTATGTATTGTATATGTAGGTATATGTTTATTTATGTAGTATATTTATCTGTAGTTATTAATTTAATTTAAGTTGTTGTTAATTTTAAGTTTCTCCTTTCTGTTCATTTCTGCCACCTAATTTAGCTTCTTCATCTTGGTTTCTGTATTTTGGTTGTCTGTAAGAGATCGCTTTTAAGCGATAAGACCGCCTATTGTCTACCATACCTGTTTTCTGTAATCTCTTTGTACTATTTTGTGGTTTTCAATAAAGAATATTTGTATTGTATTGTATTGTATTTCCAGGACACATTTCTTCATAAATACTCGCTAACCTAAATTTAAGTAAACGTTCTGTATGTAAACAAATTTTACGGTTCTCTATGAGTACTAGACAACGATAAACATACCTACTAAATAGATAAATACATACATACTTATATACATATTAAAGATCCAAGACCCGAAAACAAACATTCGTATTCATCATACACACATCTGCCCCGACTGGGGATCGAACCCGGGACCTCAAGCTTCGTAGTCAGGGTCTCTTACAACAAGGCCGTCCAGTCGTCAAATTAATTCCTGATTCACAACACAAAGAAACATGCATGAAATCGCGACGACTTTCCACATCGATGTTGCTGCCTCTTTATTGATGGTGCGAACAACTGTCGCGATTTCAACCAATCAAATTTAGTAATCCTGCGTTTTGCGTATCTAATTGGCGTGAATGATTGAACATAAAATAATGATTAATAATTACAATAAATATAATGGGACAATTGACACCAATTGACCTAGTCCCAAACTAGGCAAAGCCTGTACTATGGGTACTAGACAACGGATAAACTTACTTATATAGATAAATACATACTTATATACATATTAAACATCCAAGACCCGAGAACAAACATTCGTATTCATCATACAAACATCTGCCCCGACCGGGATTTGGACCCGGGACCTCAAGCTTCATAGTCTGGGTCGCTAACCACTAGGCTATTCGGTCGTCAAAATGTGTGAAAATGCTTAATCAAACCCTTGTTCGTTACTGCACCAAGCCGTGTAGGTGTTCTTTCAGAAAGTTCGCCGGCGGCGCGGATCCCGGCGCCATTAAACGGCGTTTAGGCAGACAGGTGGCCGCAACTTGAAAACTAACAACGAGACGATCGGTAATTGATTACGCGCCTGATTTACAGCCAATGTTGGATATCTGCGCCAATTAGGAAGTTTATTGGCTTAATGACGGCGAGGATTTGCGTGATTTTGCGCTGTTCTTGCTACACGGCCAACCTTTAGCCCACCAGCACCATTACCAGCCTTTTTACGTCCCACTGCTGGGCACAGGCCTCCTCTCAGAATGCTGGCTTGGGCTATAGTTCCCACGCGGGCCCACTGCAGATTGGACCTTTAGCCCACAAGACTATAATCGGGATAGAAGCATCGATAGGTATATAAAACATTAAAGATAGGCCACGCACCTGACCAGCGCTGACAAAATGCGGCCCTCACTCATTAGCTGTCTTTAGACTGACATAATGTCAAACATCAAGGGATGCTAAGTCACCGGATCACCTAAGCACCTATCATTGATTGTCCGCGCGCGGTGAAGCGGTGGCGTGTCTATATCATTGATAGAATATATCATGGATGGAAGGAAAAAGATCATCGATTAGTATGGGAACCGGGTGTGTAACATTTTGCGTTAGTATTTTGATGTCACGAGTGTAATTTGGTGAGGAAATACCTTGATTAACAACTACAAATTTTTGCTGGTAGAACAGTTATTAATTTTTAAACAAATTTAGTTTTCGAAACCTGACGTCGCACGCGGAAAGCGATTGCGGTAGCTGGAACGCGTACATAAATGAGATTGTCTGTCCTATTTCTTCGGCCCGCGAGGTACACACACTCATTTTCCCTCTATCCCGATAGAGTTTTGTGATTTTGCCGAATATTGGGCATCCATAAACAACTACATTCAGTGAGTCATCAATAGAAACATGTTACATCATGCGAATAGGGTGCAAAACGAGAAACTTTTAACATCAAAGGTATTGCAGATCCGTCAACCCAGAAAGTTAAGATGAAATGCATCTTCTATCAAACATTTCCTTACCTGTGGAATGGGATGGATATAGATTAGGAATTTAATATGACAATGAATCACATTGTGACTCCCTGGTTTGAACATATACAAGTCTTGTCAATCACCTACCCTGATTCATAAACCTAGTAAGTAGAAGACAAAACCTATTCCAACTAATGGAGGTTTGAGTGAAGTTTTTGAATAATGGCATTATTATTCTATCTTATTTAGTTGTGACAAAAATACCTAACTATAGCTACAGGTAAAAAGTTAGCAGTTGCAACCCCGCGCTAGCTCCGTACTCCGACCTGAATTAAAGTACATTTTCCGATAAAACTTGGGCCAGTCAGTTGGAAAATTCACCGATAATGGACCAAAGGATTGAACGCGCTGCAAATTGGGCTCGCAAACGTTTGTCTTTTGGCTAAGCTGAAAATTGCAGTCGTGACTTAATGGTGACCCGCCATGCAGAATAACGCACCCAATAGCCTGACTGTGAAGCTTGAGGTCCCGGGCTCGATCTCCGGTCGGGGCAGATGTTTGTATGATGAATACGAATGTTTGATCTCGGGTCTACATATACATATATGTGTATCCGTTGTCTAGTACCAATAGGCTTTGCCTAGTTTGGGACTAGGTCAATTGGTGTCATTCATGGGACAGGATACTTATTAATTTTATTTGTATAAGCTTGAGGTCTAGCTTTGGTGTTGTTGTAACACCGGTACGACGACGAAGCTGAATCACGTGCCTCTGTGGTACCTTAAGACGTATGGTTGTCAATGTAACATTTGTAGCCAAAGGGTTTCAGCTGCTCTCTTCTGTTTTGCTTTGAGGCACCGCGCCTTCGTTTGACTGCCGGAGACATTTACATCAGATTCTGATAGGTCTCGACCATCACTTTACAACGGGGACACAGTAATGAAGATTACTCCGTGAAGACTACCATCATTTTACTCGCTAATCCTGCCGCTAAGCAGCAGTGCTTGCACTGTTGTGTTCCGGAGTCGAGAGTAAGACAGCCGTTGTAATTACGGGCACAAGAGGCATTTCATCTTAGTTCTCTAGGTTGGCAACCCATCTGCAAACCCCAACCATCAGGTGACCCAACAACGAGCAAGTGTACGCCTACCTTGTCGTATAAAAAAAAAGAATATAATATTTTACCATACACGTTTCCGTCCACAGTTATAATGTGCCCAGCGAAACAAAAGCTTCGTTAAGCAGCATTCTTTTTTTAGGTCGAACTGGAAATAATGGCGTAGGTATTGGCGAATCTAAACGTGGATTTTATTTTTGACGAGCCCTAGAGACATAGCCATTAGTCTGACGAATTTAATTAATTTAAAATCCAACAAGTGCTAGTTGTAGTTGCCTCACTATCCTCCCATCCTCCTATCTACAAAATATAGTTTTAGAAAGCTGATGTTGGATTTATTTTTGTTCGCATGAAAAATATGATTGTTAACAAAAATGTTGATAAGTAGAAACATTTGTTTAAATTTAGGCCTGCCTCGGCACTTTTATAATTTTATAAGTTTCTGGACCAGAATGAGAAGGAATATTATAAATGCGATTTAACGAAAAGAAGGATAAGCTTCTTAACCAGAGCAATTTTAAGCGCTTTGGCGCTTACGCCATGCGTTTTGAGCGCATTTTGACTAGCCCTCTCTCTATTGACACGTGTGTTACTCGATAGCGCTGTCCCGCTTGGGTGAATAAACTCCTCCCCAAAAGTATCGCCTAGTAGAAATACATGAATTTCTAATTAGCAACAACCACATCCTGTAACAAGTTCAGCAAAATCTATTGACAGTTCTGTAGTGGGACCATGGAACCTTTTCATAGTGAACGTAACAGAGACATCGCATAGCTTGACAAGGAAAATTGTTATGACATTGTGTTGTCGTTTACTATGAAAATGTGCTATGGTGGGTCAGGAATTAATTTCCTCGACCGTACAATGGCCGGGGGCGATTATTGGTATGACGTTTGGAACAGCGCCCGCCCGTGAGCGTATATGGAACTAAAATTTAGTATGAGGTTTCTCGATCTCGATACGATAACCGTAACGTTACGCAGCATTCGTAAAGTCGTGCTCGACCCTCAGATGGAGCCACTGTCGCGTGAGGTCATGAAGTATGCTTGTAAAAGTTTGATTATACGGGCGAAAAACGAAGTTTACATTTAAATCATATTTAATAACGTAGAACCGTACCGTAAAAATATCGAGCTTGCATGCCAGTCCCGTTTTGTTCGGAAAAAAAGGAGGACAAGAGTTTCCCAAAGGTAAAATTGCCTCAAAACACTGAGATTTATTAACCGGCAACTCGTATTTTCCATAACTGACCTTTAGTATTGCAAAATATTTACAACAATTAGTAAAATACGTGAAAAAACCCCGGCAAGTATAACTCCTCTACCAGCGAATTAATATGCGATAGCCGTCATTAAGTAGTTTTATTATTTTACTGCCGCACTCACAGAGTTCAGGTAGTTGACCGAGCGAAGACACTCCGTTTCAGCTTGGGCTGAAATTCTTCCTTATGTCCATCCGGCTGTCAATCTGTCCGTCTGTGCTCCTCTGCAGTGCAGTTGAATTAATATAAATTATGAGTCTCACAGCAATGTTTGTACCGTATATTCATGAGAAATGGAAATTTGCATGAAAACATAATTATGCATAAGTACCACACGAGCAGCTGCTTTGGCGGGTTAGCTTAACACAGGGGTTTCGGAGTAGCGACTTAATTTGTCCCAATTTCTTAACAAGGAGCCGGGGAGCGAGAAATGTGATAATGCTGTCCACGGAACACAACCATTGTCCTCCCCTGCTGTTATTCTCTACGGTTATTTTTAGGGTTCCGTACCTCAAAAGGAAAAACGGAACCGTTATAGGATCACTTTGTTGTCTGTCTGTCTTTCTAGACTCTTTTTCTCTAGAACGCCTGGTGGTAGCAAGCTGAAATTAAGAGTAATGTCAAATAAGTATTCAAACCTGCAGTCCATTGAAGCTGTGAAAAAGTAAGCTTTTAAGTCAACGCAATCAAAAGATATGCCGTGGTATCAAAACCTATAGGGTACCTCCAGTTATCCTAGAAAATCTCAATTTTTATGTCTGTCTGTATAATGTCAATGACCAAAAGTGTAAAGTGACCCCACACTGCATACATTTTGCTTAGGAGCAGGACTCTACTGACACCGGATATTATCTTAAACATTCAGGAAAAGCGGGAAAAATCGTCAAGACTCGTTTCTGATGATAGACGATCTATTTATATACCTACGCGAGTCTGAGTAGCACTTGGCCGGTTTCTTAAATTAAGCTTGGTAGTCTTGTATATCTCCCGTGTTTGTCTCTTTTGTCACGTTTCACGTTCATTTTTTAGTTTGGATTAGCGCCTAGTGTAATCGCCGACCAGGCCATGAAACACGTCTCGATCGCGTTCGCGTTTAACAATTCTCATACCATTTGACACTTTAACGCAAACGCGAGCGAGACGTATTGTGCTTTTTGATTACACTAAGGGAGCTATACTCGACCGACATACGTGAGTGATCCGTTTATTTCACTATAAGGGCATAGGCTTTCCCAAACACGTAACCTAAATCAGGCAGATGCCAAAACTAGCCCGTGCAAATCTGTTTCGCCTAATTGTTACTAATGCTTCCGCCGTAGCATTTGCAACGGCTAATGGCGGCTGAAGCATACACGAACAGGTGAGTGGTTGTTAGCGCGTATCATAAACTACAGCTTTACACCACCACTATGCTACCAATGTACAGTCAGCAGCATAAGTAGCTAAGCAACCGTCGCGTTCACAATGATCTAAGCACGGCTCTATTGTTATAGACATAAGAGCTTGTGCAGATCATTGTGACCTTAGATCGGTTAGCTCTTCTGCTGCCGACTGCACTGCAGCTTTGCCATTGTAAAGTAACGTGGCAATGGTTCTCATTAAATCAAACATGATGCGTGCATAGTTGTTTATAATGGAATACCCTAAATAACTTCGAAAAGTTGACAACCTCCGACATATTTATTTCAAAGTTCAAAATGTCAAAAACAGCGGAACCGATTTTTATGAAACTTAAGAGTCATCTCGATTAAATTAGCTTTCGATTGAAGCCGTGTGCCAATCCGTTTATTCGTTTAGGAGTTACTATGCCACAGACAGATGCACCCATAAGTCAAACTGGGTCAAACTTATACACCTCTCTCATTACGTCGGAAGTTAAAAACCGGTCAAACGCGTATCGGAACGTCCAGTGCCCTAAGCACGACTGGTCGAATCCTGCGTTACGTAAAATCGAATAGTAAACTACAACGAGTTTGTATGGCGTTTGGAACAGCGCCCGCCCGTGAGCGTATTTGGAACTAAAATTTTGTATGAGATTTCTCGATCTCGATACCATAACCGTAACGTAACGCAGGATTCGACAAGTCGTGCTTAGGGCACAGAGGCCCGAGTACGAATATTCGAATCCTGCGTAACGTAGGTAATCGAGTAGCAATGTTCGAGAAATTTGTATGACGTATGCGTAACGTTGTGCAGTATTCGAATATTCGTACTCGAGCCTCGGATAGGTTCTGTAGCCGTTTCGAAAAAGTCCTCGCTTAAGCAAGTACCTATCTGATTATATTAATTACATTTGAGTACTGAGTATAATAATAGTATAAATTTCCAACGTAACAAAAGCAGTGAGCAATTACAATGATTTACTGCTAAGTGTTGCAATAAAATATTAAGTTAGTTTAAAAGGCGCGTCAGTTATAGCCGCCTTTGTAGTGGCGCCTAATCTGCATGTAATCCTTACCTGTACAGTTAATCTTGTGTAATTGCGGGGTCCGATGGCGACGAACGATATTAAAACAAGCAAAGTTGAGAAACCTCCGTCATCGTCATTTCAAAGTTCAATATTTCAAAAACGGGTGAACCGATTTTAACGAAACTTAGCTAAGAACCATCTCGATGAAACTAACTTTCGATTTAAAAAACCGCATCGAAATCGGTAAATCCGTGTGGGAGCTATGATGCCACAGACAGATACACAGATACACAGGTCAAATTTATAACACCCCTCTTTTTCGTCGGGGGTTAAAAATTAAGGATACACGGAAAGAACATCACCTTAGCAACTTTTTTGTTATCGCGATTCGAAAGTTTGGAACGATGTAATTATCCATATACCTAATTTTCGCATACATCTTTTTTTTTATAAAAAATGACAACCTACCTAAATATTAAATTTGTATCCGTAACTGAGTGGTAACTTATAGTCTATTGAGTGCTCTACATTTTGAGGTTAAAATCTCGTTTTTTGAAAAAGGTGACTCGAGATGTTCTTTCCTTGTACCCTTTCAAATAATAAACACTTTGCTTCGCCAGACACAGTGATATAGGAACATGTTTTTGTGTGTGCTCAAGTTTTGATATTAAGTATGGTGTCATGATAATTTTAATAATTTTTTTAATATTTTTTTAACTGTAAGGTGATGCTATACATTATATTCTGACCCCAATAGTACGGGAAAAACCGTTTACAACCATCGGTTACAACTTTTTAACGGAAAAATAAGAAATGACTTGGATTGGGTCCAATTAGTAGCCTGTACAAACATACATAAGAAACTATTGTAGTATCACTAATGTAGAGTCTTATTTTTAATCCTATCAAGGACGATAACTGCCAATATCTGTACAAGGTCGAGTTTGTGATGAACTTATTTACATAAGAAAAGCAATTTAAAACTAATTAAACTAAAACTTAAAAGTACTTACATGAAAAAGCTGGCAGCGTTTCCTCGCTGAATAGCGATGCAGTGCCCTAAGCACGACTTGTCGAATCCTGCGTTACGTTACGGTTATCGTCTCGAGATCGAGAAATCTCATACAAAATTTTAGTTCCAAATATGCTCACGGGCGGGCGCTGTTCCAAACGTCATACAAACTCGTTATAGTTTACTATTCGATTTTACGTGACGCAGGATTCGACAAGTCGTGCTTAGGGCACTGATTCTTTGAGAGAGAAAACTGCCAGACCTTTGGTTACAAGTTGCATCGACTGAAATAAGCTTGTAAGCGCCGGGACTCCATGGACCCTTCCAAGGTTTCAAGCCCAAGTTAGTTTATCTATGATCCATGTTGGTCGGAAATAAAAGCTATTATTATTATTATTAAACCTATAAAACAGTACGGTGACTGACTGACTGACTAACAGACATCGCACAGCCTAAACCATTGAACCTAGTGTTATAAGTTGGACCTGTGTATCTGTGTGTCTGTTTGGGGCATCAAAGCTCCCAAACGGATGGACCGTTTTCGATGCGGTTTTTTTTAATCGAAATGGTTCTTTAAGTTAGATAAGTTTAATTAAACCCACTCGTTTTTTAAATATTGAACTTTGAAATGACAATGTCGGGGGTTTATCAACTTTTCTAATACCGTCTTTGGTTATATCGTACTGCAATCGTTTTTTTACCGTTCCTAATATTATTGCGCGTAAACCCTAATTATGTTTACATTGTGGTGACTTGTCTAAATTTAGGATTATTACCCGAGTAATGAGCACTGACCCAGCCCCAGCTCTGCATTATTACAGTTCATTTGTCATCGTTTTGCAACATCCACTGCCTTATTTTAAGTCATTAACTGAAAAAAAAACCGGCCAAGAGCGAGTCGGACTCGCGCACGAGGGTTCCGTAGAAAGATTTTATCGCTTATCTCCAGTGCTTTAAGAAGTCCAGTGTTAGCAGAGCCCTGCTCCTAAGCAAAATGTACGCAGTGTGGGGTCAACTTGATATTGGTTTGTGAAATCTACAGACAGACATAAAATTTTAAGATTTTGAGACTTTTCGGAGTGGTTGTGCTGTAAGAGCTATCTAAATACCAAACTCCAAGATTCTAGGACAATTGTAAGTACCCCTTAGGTTTTTGGATTTCGGCAATTTGTATCTTTTGATTGCGTTGACTTAGAAGGTTGATTTTTTTACGGCTTCAAGGGACCGCAGACTTGAGTATTCGATATTAATTTCAGCATGCTACCTTCACGCGTTCCAGAGAAAAAGGGTCTTGACAGATAGACAGACAGACAGACGGACAACAAAGTGATCCTATAATGGTTCCGTTTTTTCCTTTTGAGGTACGGAACCCTAAAAACCGGCCAAGTGCGAGTCGGACTTGCGCGCCATGGGCTCCGCACAAATTTCATCGTCATCATCATCATGTCAGCAGAAAGACGTCCACTGCTGGACGGCGGCCTCCCCCAAGGCTCTCCACTCAGACCGGTCTCGTGCTTTCCGCATCCATCGCGATGCAAAAGTATTTAAAGTTATTAAAACCTGTCGCAATTCTTAACTTAAGTGGCAGTGGGCGGAGCACATTGCTCGCAGAACTGATGGCCGATGGGGTCAGAAGGTTCTCGAATGACGTCCACGGACCGGGAGACGAGCTGTAGGTAGGCCTCCAACAAGATGGAGCGACGACCTGGTAAAGATCGCGGGACCGCCGTGGATGCGGAAGCACAAGACCGGTCTGAGTGGAGAGCCTTGGGGGAGGCCTATGTCCAGCAGTGGACGTCTTTCGGCTGACATGATGATGATGATTAAAACCCATTGTGTCCAACGAATAGGTACATAAAGAATCCGTTCCTCCAGCTCAACATTATTTCAAAGTTTTGAGAACAGGTGTTCGAGCGAGCAGCCCCCGTACTACGAAATTGGAAAATCGAAGTTCGTATCGTATCCTCCCGCTCACTGTCGTATTAAATAATATTAGCTTGAGAGGGATGGCATGATACGAAGTTCGAATTTTGCACTTCGTAGTAGGGGGGCAGGTTGTAACTTACGCGTATGCGATACACGGATAGTTTAGCTCAATGACTCTCAAAGTTTATTGAATCATGAAACCTTTTAACATAAAACTACCGTGAGACTATGCCTATACCTTTTTTTATAGAATAAGGAAGGCAAACGAGCAAGTGGGTCACCTGATGGTAAGTGATCACCACCTGCCCCATAGTCACCCGCAACCTCGGGAGGTTTGCAGATGCGTCGCCAACCTAGAGGGCTAAGATGAAATGCCTCTTGTGCCTGTGATTTCCTCGGCTGTCTTACTCTTCACACCGAAACATGACAGTGCAAGTATATTGTGTTTCGGACTAGTTCGTAGTCCATCCTCTGGAAGCGCACGACTCGGCGGCAGCGAAACGTACACAGCGAGCCAAGGCTCTGCTCGCTCATCACCACCCTTTTTTAAGTCCCACTCGTGAACACAGGCCTCCTCTCAGAATGAGAGGGCTAGGGCTATAGTTCCCACGCGGGCTTAGTGCGGATTGGGAACTTCACACACATCATTGAATTGCTTCGCAGGAGTGTGTAGGTTTCCTCACGATGTTTTCCTCCACCGAAAAGCTCGTGATAAATCACAAATGTAATTCCGCACATAAATTCCGAAAAACTCAAAGGTGCGAGCCGGGGTTGGAACCCACGACCCGCTGCTTGAGAGGCCATAGGTCAAACCACTGGGCTATCATGGCTTCCTTTGCCTATTTGATGTTAAACATATGCCTACCTACGTAGTTAAATACTTTCTCCTGAAGTCAGTAGACTTTGGGAACGTCTGGCCTAACTTTATAAACCCAGCCAAGCCTTCCCTACCAGAGCCTTCAGTATATTGCCTCGCGGTAAATAGAGTTTAACTAGGTGCCGTAGTTGCAGTATTAATAAAAATAAGTTACCTACTGTAAACTTACACAGCCAGAACACGAAATCTATGCTTATAAAATGTATGTTTTATAGGCAAGTTTTTTATTACGGTAGTCACCAATAATGCTTTTTTTTACAAACTGTAAATATTTCAGGATTTATTTCAGGGTGATCTCGCAGAACACTATAGGTTAAGTTAGGTTAGTTTTATAAAAAGCCTGAAATGTTAACTGTTTCGATAAAAAAGTGTTTTGGGAAATGAATCAGTTTGGCAAAAGTGTTTTGGGAAACATTCATTTCTAAGTTCAACATCTCAAAAACGGCTACACCGATTTTTATGAAACCTACTAAGAATAGTTTCGATTTAACTAGCTTTCGATTTAAAAAATCCGCGTCCGTTCATCCGTTTAGGAGCTACGATGCCATGAACAGATACACAGGACAAACTTATAACACCTCTCTTTTCGCGTCGGGGATTTCGCGTCGCGTCGCGCCTACCCCTGCCGTGTAGGTAATAGAGAAAAAAATATTCCGACGAATTGGGAACCTCCTCCTTTTTTTGAAGCCGGTTAAAAATAGTGAGAAAATCCAAATGGCTAGGCCGACCAAAATTACAGGGTTTTGTCATAGGTCCCAACCAAATTATGTAAATAAAGACCTCCGAATGTGCACACACTGATCTCGGTCACAGCTGTGTAATGCATCAGTATAGATAGCTTTTTACATCCCGTGTATAAAAAGCCGTGCTAGCCTAGTGGTTTGACCTATGGCCTCTCAAGCAGAGGGTCGTGGGTTCAAACCCCGGCCCACCACCTTTGAGTTTTTGGAATTTATGTGCGGAATTGCATTTGTAATTTATCATGAGCTTTTCGGTGAAGGAAAAGCTGTACACTCCCTGCAAAGCAATTCAATGATGTGCGTGAAGTTCCCAATCCGCACTGGACCCGCGTGGGAACTATAGCCCAAGCCATTCTGAGAAGAGGCCTGTGCCCAGCAGTGTTATTGTAAAAAAGGCTGATGATGATCCCGTGTAAAAAAAAAACATTTTTAATAGAAGCTTTTTAGCTGACTGCACTTGTGACTGCATTTTCGTGTTGTATAAAAGCTTGTAAAATGGCGGCTTTCAGGACCTGTCCAGCGATAATATGTCAAATTATGACATTTCATTTGTTTGTTTTTTTTTACTATTGCTGTGGCATTTTATTGACCCACTTTTATTGTAAGTAAGTAAACACTTTATTGCACAAAAAACTGGATAAAACACAAGTTAGAAACAATAAAATTCGAGTACAAAGGCGTACTTATCGCTGGGATCTCTAACAGCCAACCTTTATATTTTATGTAATTTAAGTTCTGCGGAGACCGGTTAAAATTAGATAAATAGGTACTGCTATATCCTGTTCTACGACGTCTGACAGACACCGATGCAAATTCGTAGGCCCACGAATTTTAATGAGGGTAGGTTGTGCAAAGTAACGCTCCGTCGTTTGTTTAGGACACTTGTGACGTTTTTAGAAAAACGCTGATCTGAACTTTGCTAGGACGGACAAATAGATTTACTTGATTGCGTGACAACTGATATGGAAAGACATTCGCTGACAGCTTTGGTACTTGGCTGTTTGCCTCAGTTCTACGGATTTATCTAAAGGTGCGTACGAATTAGAGGCAGCCTCGGGTTGAGGCACGCACGCTTCGCCATTTGCTCAAATTGGTACGCGACTCGCGCACGGCGCGCGTTCTGCGGCGAGCCACCGAGAGTCGGTCTATTGATCGTGCTCAAAAGTGCCTCGGTGTGCGTGGACACAGGATACGAACTTGTTTGTGCGCGAGGCATGTACGAATTTTCGAAAGTAATCTGGTGAAATAAATGTACACCATAAAGGAATTGCGATTTTTGTATAATTGTTTCATCCACCACCAAGGTCGATTTTTCTTTTTCTTGTTAACAATCACGATAAAAGCAGCAGCAGCTGTGATCGCGTTCGACGCCATTTTGTACGACGCACAATAGAGGCTTGCCGCGAGCACGTTACCTTGCCGCACAAACAAATGCGCGACTGTCTATGGTGTATGTAGGGTAGTCAGAAGAGTAGCAAGGAGAGGGTAGTGGTAGATTTACCTTAAAGGAATAAACTTGTCCGATTAGCTTGGAGTTTTATTGATAATCATCCGAAATACACTATACTGTCATGCTCGCGAGCAGCCTCGCCTTGCGTACGAGGCTGCCTCGCTCTGAGCTGCTCAAATTCGTACGCAGCTTAACGAAAGCAATAACAATGAGCGATACAGAAATAGCAGTTCGAGCCGTCCAGATCAGAGCCTATATTCAAAATTCCATAGACACATTGATTGGATCAGTGGTTTGCACCGGAGCGAAATCTTGCGTACCGGTGAAATTCACCGGTGATTTGCTGATCTCCGGAGATTCTCCGCTTGATTAAGCTACTCATAGATGGCGCTGAGGAGAGATCTTCCAAATAAAAATATGACACAAGGCATTGAAAAATTCGTTAGGTACACCAACGTTAAGTATAGCTTTATTGGTGGAGCGTGGTACGGATTACCGAGGTTGCTGGTTCAAGTCCAGCTGCTTAACGGATTTTTCTTTGCATTGTCATTGTGTGTTGAATTTCATTCTATGAATGTTTCATAAAAATAAAAACAAAAATAATCAATAAATCGATTATTTTCATTGATTCTCCGGAGACCTCCGGAGAGTTTTGATAAGTACGTAGTTAGCTAGAAATCGAGCTTCTATTCAGATCGACTCCCAGCCCAAACCCCTGGACCTAGAAAACTGGAATTTGGCATAGAGATTCCTTTTATAATGTACATCCGGGACAAGGCGAAATTTTTTTAAATTCCACCCTTAAGGGGGTGAAAAGGGGGGTGAAACTTTGTATGGGATAACGTTATTATTTTAAGGTTACCGTCATGAAACTTGGTGAATATATGTTTGAAATAAAATAAATTAACAGGTGTTTTACCGTTTTTGAAAATATCTACCCTAAGAGGGTGAAAAGGGGGGGTGGAAGTTTGTATGGATTTTTTTAATTTTTTTAAGTTACGTGTGTAAAACTAAGTGAATTTGTTTTTCAAATAAAATAAATAAACACGTGTTTCACAATTTCTAAAAATTTCAACTTCAAAGGGGTAAAAAGGGGGGTGGAAGTTTCTACGGAAAAACGATTTTTTTTTTTAATTTAAATTAAGAAACTTAGTGAACATATTTTACAAACGAAATAAATGAACTCCTATTTCACCGTTTTTCAAAATTTCAACCCTTAGGGCACAGTCTATACAGTCGTCCGACGAAGGCCTCTAGACAGGTCAATCGTGCGGGGTGAGGGGCGGGCAGGGCGAGCCCCCTTGCATATGCCACCACAGCCCGATTAGTTAGGTACTTTAGCTCTGTGCTTTTAGGACTGTCGGTGACTAGCGTTAATTATTTTGAATTAAAATGAAACATACAACGTTTTCTGGACCGAAATTTCGCTTAATTGTTCTGTGTGTAGACAAAAAAATTACAAGCATTTTCAAATCCAAGATGGCGGACACATTTCTTTGTTCAATTCAAAATCGATATGGGTGTCATTCACTACGTTTTTAGGGGTGCTGATTGCGAAAATGACATCCATTTTCAAATCCAAGATGGCGGACATACTTTTTTGTTCAAAATCGATATGGATGTCATTTTCTATGTTTTCAGGGGTACTGATGACGAAAATGACACCCATTTTGAAATCCAAGATGTCGGACACATTTTTTGTTAAAAATCGATATGGGTGTCATTTTTTGTCTTCTGGTTTATTATTTCTCTTGTTTATAATTTTTTTGAACCATATAGATTTAGAAGATACGGAGAGGATATATAAACACAATTTGTGCAACTTTCGGAGCGATTATTTCCGCAAATAATAGTTTAATCAAAAAATTGCTTAGAAACCTCAAAATGTTATGATTGAATGAATGAATGATTTTCAAAAGAGCTGTCGAAATATTGCGCACGTTGATGTTCGCTGTATATATTTTCCAACTTTTGTTACATGTATGGAGTGTCCCCTTAGAAATATTTAAACTAAACGTTTAATCAAAATTTCTTCAATAAAGTTATCTCATAAAGTTTTCGAGGAAAATGTCTGTAACATACGGACAGACGAACGGAAGGACATGCCGAATCTATAAGGGTTCGGTTTTTGCCATTGAAAGATTTAACTAGCCTATTTGCCTACCCTGTATTATCATATATCAATACATAACAGTAGTAGTAGTGGTCTAAGGTAACTTTTAACATGAAACTACCGTGAGACTCAATCATAGTGAAATAAAACGGATCACTCACGTGTATAAGTCAAGTTTAGCTGGACATGTTTCGGACTAATTCGTAATCCTTCCTCTAGGAGCAAATGACCCAGTGGCAGCGAGATGCAAACTGCGCGCCGTGGCTCTGCTCGCGCGACTACTAGGCGCAGCTGACAGCGGTACACAACTACCCTCATTTTCATCGTCATTTTTATTATTCAACTTATACACGCGAGTAATCCGTTTTACGTTGAACAAAAAAGTGTGTCCGCATCTTGGATTTGAAAATGGATGTCATTTTCGTAATCAGCAACCCTGAAAACATAAAAAATACACCCATATTGATTTTTAACAAAAAAATGTGTCCGCCATCTTGGATTTGAAAATGGATGTCATTTTCGTAATCAGCAACCCTGAAAACATAAAAAATTACACCCATATCCATTTTTAACAAAAAAATGTGTCCGCCATCTTGGATTTGAAAATGGGTGTCATTTTCGCAATCAGCACCCCTGAAAACATAGAAAATGACACCCATATCGATTTTGAACAAAATGTGTGTCCGCCATCCTGGATTTAAAAATGGAAATATTTTTTGTCTACACAGAAACTAATCAATTATTGTAAGTTTAAATTTAAAATCAGAGATAATATGTGGCAACCCTTAGTGCTTTGGCCATGCGGTTGCGGTGTCGGCATTTACGCAAACATCAAAGGCGTCGGACCACTGGTAAGCTCTTTACACTGTGCTAAGGGGGTGAAATGGAAGGTGTTTTTTTTTTCTTATATTTTATTGAGGCTTTGGCCTAACCGTTAAGGAGTTGTACCTTCCATCATCACCTCATCAACACGAGATGATGACTACCAGACGCAAGTACTTGAATAGCTTTCCAAAATATATGAGACACAAGACTGCTTATAAAATTTGAGGATTGCTCTCGATTTCCCTGGCATCCCATCATCAGATCCTGACTTGGTGACAACGGAGCAAACTAGAAAGTATACCCTTTCAAACAAAAAAAAAATATTGAAATGGTCCAGCCGTCTTCGAGTAATCGGGGAACATACATTAAAAAAAACCGACGAATTGAGAAACTCCTCCTTTTTTTGAAGTCGGTTAATTAAAAGGTATATGATAACAAATAGTAGGTACCGAATAAACACATTTTTAATCAATAAATAAAACGTATCTTATATTTGGTTCTGTAAGTTGTAATAACCGGAGAATACCGGTGTTTCTCCGGTGTTTTTCACCGATTACTTTCACCGTTGGAGTACCGGAGAATCTCCGGAGCTCTACGCTCCGGTACAAACCACTAGATTGGATGGATCATAATTTTAACTTCCATTTTATAAAAATAAATTATTACGTAAATTTAAAAAAATGCTACTAAGGAAGCGCTAGGTACAATTTTTTAACCTTCACGAAAGTGGAAACTAGTTTTGGAAATGGTCTCAAAGGAATGAAAATAATCAAAAATTTTAAGTAATTTTGAAAGAGATTTTAAGAAATCAAAACATTTGTGGCACTACCTATACCGTAATTAGGTTACTTAATTGAAACACTGCTCAAAAATGTCTATTATAGGCATTAAAACGCGTACCTGTACTAGTCCGCACATAATCCCTTGGCATTTTTGAGCAGTGTAGTTAATAACCTTAAATAAATTGTACGCCACTGCTATCTCCACAAAAACACCAAGGAATTTCATTATTTCAACAAATCCCGCTTTTTACCAGAACTCCAAAGGTAAAACTTGTTTGCACAATAATGCTATTCTCCCCTTATTATCCCCGCAATTGAAATTACTATACTAACGTAACGCGTGTTCCAACACTTCCAACGCGTCCCAGACCCCTATTAACAAGAGTTGAATCGTTTTGAGTGTAGAATATGTACGTATATATGTTCTTGATTGGTTTTTTTGTACGTCTATCCAATTAGTTTCGGTCGCAGCTCCATTTATTACACTGCAACCAGCAACGCGTGTAAACGTGGCTTTAGTTTGTTTTTCGTAGACTGAAACGCATTGCCAGTGATGCATATTTTAAACATGGAACTTCATTAAGATAACGCAAGTATCGTTTCTGGTGTTCTTTTTTCAACATCCCAAGTGACCTTCTTTACGTCACCTAATTTTGTTTTATTCAATCACATGTAACGCTTTTCTCTTGTTTTACATTTTAATGATTTTTTTTTAGGAATTGGGCTGGAACGGATGACGTAGTCCAGGTAGCAGGGAGGCGTTTTTGCTTTTCCTGGATATCGATGGGGGGGGGGGGAGGGCTATGTCGAAACAGCGGATTCGCAAAGGAGTGATTCGGAGGATGTTGATTGTGAAAGTTGTGCTTAGCTATTTTTATGGGACGGGGATACAAACGTACAAACAACGGAAAAGCTTAAAAAAATCCTACTTTTTACAAGCGGTCAAAAAAGTGGTGTCACTTCAAAAAATCCATTCATCGCAACTTCCCTTTGCCCCAAACTGCCAACTAAACTATAAAAAGCTTGTTCCTCGTGTCGCTTTGACTCGAATCCACGAAATACTTTATAGATTCGCCTATCGTTGGGAAAAACACGCTCCCAAACACCCTGGCTTTGAAAGAACGCGCAACTTGAAACAAAATCACGTTTAACAGCAACCAGGGAAATATACGGCAGTTTCAATATTAACTTTCCGAAAAGGCGTACTTTCACCTCCACTACCTTCAGAATATAAACTCTACGAGAAAACTTTTGCGGTTAAAATTTAAATGGCGCTTAGTGTGGAAATAAATCGGTACAAAATGGCCGTGTATTTATTAAAACTGCTGACTGCAGCCCAAGGGTTGACGTGTCAACAGTTTCCTTCCCGCGGCGACTAGACTTTTCCTCACGGCAACACCATTGTATTACGAAGAAAAATTGCCTAATTGTTTGTTTATCTGTGGAGCGCGGGAAAAAAAGCACGAATACACAGGTGACAAACAGTTAGGTACATTAATTATGTACGTCTTTATTGTGTCTTTAAAAGCTTTTTCAACACACTTGCTCGTAAATTGAATGTTATTGCATAGTATTAAAGTTCATTATAACACACGCTTGTTTTTTACTTTATAATTAACGCACTCTTGTTTTTTAAATTACGTATTTTTTTTAAATCTCAGCAATATCTTTTCCCGCCTAAAACCAAGGAACAAATTATTGTGCATAAATAAAATATTTTAGATTAAGATGACAGAAAATTATTTAATTTAAGTAAATTATCTTCTTTTATCTACGAATTAACATTTATTTGCGTATTTAAAACATTATTTTGTAGTTTATCATAAATATTTTTAATATTAGGTTGTATGGCGGTTTGGTCTGTGCCTTAACTTGAACCTGCGCATTACATAACATATAGCACGGAACAAGCGCGAAAAAATTAAAAAACAAACTGCTGTGCTGTCGTCTTCCTTGTATTTGTTTGTAGTTCCTAGTAGAGAGCTGCATTATGTTTATAACTTTGAAAACTGTAGAGTTTTAATTATTGAAAAAGATCTAAGTGTAGAATCAAGAAATACGAAGTGAATACAAAATGCAATTGATGGTTTTAAAGTGAATTATTATGCCATCTAAATCAAAAGAGAAATACAAGTTAACCGATGAACTAAAACTTAAAAGTTTTTTATACAATGAAAGAATAGTAAAATGACCAGTCAAGTAAGTATTAAACGTTTTCTGAAAATGTGTTTAAAGCCAGCTTATTGACTAACTATCGTAATCACGCAATATTAATAATTAGTTACTTAATTGTATTTATTTTCTGAACTTGTCCTCCTAAAGAATGTATTGTGGCCAAGTAACACCGCGGAGTCCCCACAAACTCTTTGCGGAGCCCCAGGGCTCCACGGAGCACACTTTGAGTAAGGCTACTAGGTATTTAAACTGGCTAACTCGTACAATATAGTTCGATGTGATGAATAATACTTCGATAGATTTACTCGATTTTGCAAATCACTGTACGGACGAAAACTGGCACCGACTTCAAAACGTATTCACGTTTAACTGTGATCTTAAGGAAATACTCGGACGTTTATCACAGCAACAAATCCAAGGTGCCATCACCAAAGACATTCAGACATTGGAAAGTTCTCAAAGGAAGCTCCGAATAACCAATATCTACTAACATAGGTTAGTTGAATACTTAGGTAATTTTTGCTATTTTTTTTCCTCGCAAGTGTGTCGAAAAACGTCGTATGAAACGCGTGAGCATTAGTCATTACACTCCTCGGCTATATTAAAGCCTTCGCTTCGCTCAGACTTCAAACCCGCCTCGACTGTAATGACCAACTTAGCACACTTGTATCATAATGTACTATTGTTTAATAATTTAGTAAAGTCTTGTACATTGTGATAAAGATAAATTGGTAGACAACTTTAAACTCTGGCTTAGATGTCGGATTTCACAACTTATCGTATCGTGAAGAATAGGATACTTACACAATTTAATTTATAAGAAACGCAAAGGAAATGAAATGTCCCTCTGTAAGATATAATATCAAGTGGCCAATGTAGATTTTTTTCTTGGAAATTCATAAAAATTTCCACAAACCGACCGTTTGTCAACAAAGTTTGGAGTAATACTCGAAGCAGACCTATTCCGAAGCTTTTGAGGTGATATTGAACTTCATGCGCTGGAGAAAAATAACCGTTTCAATGCTCATCATATTTGAAATTTTATTTGCCTAATCGTGCGATTATGGTTTCAATTAAAAATTTTATATATTGATTCAAACTTACGCGATTTTCACACATTATCACGGGGTATTAAATTTAAATATAATGCGATTCGCGATTAAGTCCAGAGTATCATGATAAAATGTTATAATCGCGAATCTTCTGATTTCGGTTGGATTGGAACTATTATTTTCTACCATTTTCAATTTACGATAGTGATACCTATTATCAATTTCAATTTTATTCAGCAGTTTTCTCTAAATCTGTTACATAATTAAACTCAACGCAGCTGATTAAATTAATTTTGTCCTCAGCAGTCAGACATGGTGGTATCATTTAGATAGGTACGGTCGTGGAAATTAATTCCTGACCCACCATGGAACCTTTTCACAGTAAACGTCATGACTTCGCTTAGCTTGATAAGGAAAATCGTTATGACGTTTACTATGAAAATGTTCTATGGTGGATAAGGAATTAATTTCCTCGACGCTACATATAATTTTCTGCCTTAACCAGTTCATACATTATTTGCACTTAATAATTGAATGGCTATCTCGAGTTAAAAATCCGCTAGGATCCCTAGTTTCGAAAGAGGTGTGTATCTGTCAATTTCCACCAATCATAGGCCAGTAGCTTGTCTCTCATTGGTGGAGAATGACAGTAGACCTAGCGGATTTTTGACTGTGATACCCTTAAATAAAGAGCCATAACGTACGATAATGCTTTTTTGTCTGTCAAAATGACGTACGGTTAATACTCGCAAGACACATGGCAACATCATAAGGTGGCTTATTTAGAATTTTATTAGACCCCGTCTACCTAATTACTTTTGATAGAAAAATACGTCCTCATAATACGGCCCTATGATCTTTCAGAGAAAGTAATAGGTATTTTTGTAACAGGTATAATTTTGTTGAAATTTGCTTAAGTATATAATTACATTAAATACAAATCAGTACTCTGAGTTTGCCCGTGACAGATGAAACAGACGTCAAATATTATGTTGTCTGTTTCAGCATTTTCATAGGAAAACTCACAGCAATACACTGTAACTTTAATTTAATTTGTACACTAAAATGGATAAGCTTCTGTGCCAGGTTAAACGGTTAAAATAAATTAATTCAAACGTGCGAGTTTTCGTGCGTGGCCCCGTAAATCACGGCGCGGCGCACCCTGTGTAATTAAAATGGGAAAACTCACTCGCGCCTCAGCCTGTATAAGTGTACACCCGGAATTGGCATCGAAGGGAATTCAAATCAAATAAAAAAAAAACAGTACTTAGGGATAGGCTTCTGTGCCACTGAATGGAAGCAATTGTTTTTATTTTGTGGTAAGATTCACTGCAACTCTACTATCTTATGTAACCGTTATTTATTCAATTCATTTGTGGTTATGTACGTATTGTAAGAGCCTATTATTACTTGTGCTTAGAATAAAAAAACATATATTCCGACGAATTGAGAACCTCTTCAAGTGCCAAGTTTCGTGCGACGCATTCTCATCTCATTCTTGACAATCATAATTTTCCGAAAGCGCTGGTAGACTCAAAAAATTACGCGTAGCATTTAACTGCTTTACCAATCAGATTTAGAATTTTTGAATTATTAATTCAAGTAAAAAATAAAGGCAAAAAGCAAATAGAATCAGGAGGCAAAGATTTTCATCTCATCTCAGAAGAAAGGTCAGACGTTACTCGAGACCATTCCGAGTTAATCCGCGGCCACCCTCAATTGAGTGGCCCGAGTTTGAGAAAATGAGATCTGCGTTTGAAAAATTCAAGCTCTTCGCTACCTGTGATTGGCCGAATTGTTTCTTTTGGACGAGCCACCGGGAAACGTCTAGTGTAATCGCCGAAAAGACCAAGAAATAAGTCTCGATCGCGTTTGCGTTAAAGTGTCAAATAGTATGAGAATTGTTAAATGCGAACGCGATCGAGACGTATTTTTCGGCCTGGTCGGCGATTACACTAGGCGCTCTAAGTGAAGTGTAAGTTTTTGCAATCGCAACCAAAATCTTCAAACGCGCGTTCGCGGCTTTTTTTTAAAGAAGAGGCTGAAGCGGACGAAAGTGTGGACTGTATATATTAAATGAATTAAAGATGATATCGAGTAAATGGAGTTTAATTAGTAAATAAAAGAACAAAAGAAACAACACAAACCAACAGAACTTCACTCACCAAACAATAGCTACTGACAAAAATATTAGAAACAAAAGTAAAAAAGAACTTATAAAGCGTCATATTATAAAAATTAACAAGGAGTTTGCGACATCCTGCCCCTCGTGCAGTATTGCACCAACTGGATCCGCGGACCAAGGCCAGACAAAGACCTCATGTGCCCAGCTTCACCAGTTTCTTGGAGGGGGGGGGGCGGCGCAGCATACCAACTGCTGTGGCAGATATACCATGAAATGCACAGACTAGCCCGGTTAAGCAAGGCCAGCAGAGTCTTAGGTGGCTAACCAGACCAGTCCGTAGGGGCCAAGCGAAGCAAACCTCTTCTGTGATGTGGATTCGTCCACCACTCTCTCTGCCAGACACGCGTTCTATCGTAATATTTGACCAATAGTATACCTAAGCTCTTTCCTGTCGACGTCGATGCCAGCTTGACATATTTCTTCCTGTTGGCGGCAGAGTCATTCGTTTCTGGTTGATTGGAATCAGCAAAGATGAAGCACAGCAAGAAACCACCGTTAGTTTAGTTAAAATGGATGAAATTTCACTAAAGTCAGGAAATAATTCTAAAAACTGATAAAAACATTTTAGATCGTGGTCGGACTACTAAATATCAATAATATAATTGATGCAAAACTTTAATGCATAGCTGCGGCGACATGTACGTTGCGCAGCTGACGCTTTTTTGGAAAATATGGATCAAAGGTTTATTATGCAAACTAAATGTTGCATTAGAACAATTTGTCCTAGGACAACTCATAAAATTGCGTGTACGGCCATGAGGACACGCCTCCGCAGAGTGAGTTCCACGTATCATGTGACTAAAAGGAGCTTGCGGAGATGTGTCAGAAATGCGGTTGAAATTTTGAGGCCATGTGAGGCCAGTTCTCAAACGCATAGCAGTCGTGCTGCTATGTGTCGCTTTACATTTGAACGACCTGCTGGTTCATGTCTGCGTTTGTTCTTAGCAAGCAATTCTAAACGTTCTTGCACTGGACGCTCGTCGACGACGAGATGGCGATGATTGACAAAATTGTTGCGCAAAGAGCTGGTGTTAGATACGGTCACGCTCTGCTTCATGTTATTGTGGTCGGCAATGGAAGAGGATGAAGTAGGTGGGACCCGCGGGACGTCTTTCGGAGCCGCGGTGGCACACACAGTATTGTTAAAAGGCTGTGTGTCGAGTGCTTGCGACGACGTGAACGCATCCTGCCTGCCATGCAACAAAGGTTGGTGGCGATAAGAGCAACCATTAACGCCACAAGTGTTAACTGTTCAAAATTTCCATTGGTGAGGATTACGGCGAAGACACTTATAGCAAACCTTATGCTCTCGCAACCAACGCCATCTATCATCAACGGTTAAAACTAAAAACTTCTGACACTTTTTTACATTGTGGTCTTTTCTTCTGCAATAAACACACGCATTTTTATTGGTAGTTTTATGTATAATGTCAGTAATATTGTGTTTTCTTGTTTATTCGTACCACTTTTTGAATGAGTGAGCGCGTTTACATGTTCGCGTTTTAATGGTTTTTCAAGAGGAAATTTTTGATAGTTTTGAGCCGAGCTAGATTCCGGTGACAGACCATACTTTAAATGCTGGTCTAGCTCACCTTTCAGAAACTCTGACAAAATGTCGAGTTTAGCACGTAAAGTAGTGTCCAACTTAGCAAAATCAGTCCATCTTATTTTTGTAGTAGGATTTAATTTAGCTAGCACTGCGTGAAATAATTCCGGTGAGTATAAATACTCTATTTGTTTGAGAAGTTTTATTGTGGCAATGGAGTTACATACCCGGTTAGAGATAGTTCCAAGTTCTTTGAGATCGTTACCCAAACGTGGAAGATTCTTCAAACTAGAAACTTCCTTGAATACGATGAGCTCGGGGCGCGCGAAGTTGTCCTCAAGTGCGCGCATGACTACCTCCGGGTCCTCCGCCGACATCAGCAGCGCCGCGAAGGCCTCCCGCGCGGGGCCACGGACTGCATTTTGCAGTCGGTTTACATTCTCTAGAGCAGAAAAATTGTTTTAAGTAACGTCGTAGGTCCGTTTGAATGGTAGCCATTGTAACGTGTTACCAGAAAAAGAAAACAATTCTAGTTTTTTAACACTGGGGGCGCTGGCGAGCGCCTTGGCGGCTGCGGTGGTGTCGGCCACAGCTTGCAAGAGAGTGGTGTGTTGCTGTAGGTCTGTAGGGAAGAGCGGCGGCGTTATGCCGGCCGCCTCAGACACTTTGGCAGTCTCGTGATGCTGAATTTGTTGACAGTGGTCGTTAATAAAGGATGTAGTCGCCCGAGCAGCTGCCGGCTTTAGAACCAGGCTAAGGTCTGGAGATGGAACAGAGGAATAGTGTTCTCACCCAACTACATGAGTGCCTTTATCAACATTGGTAAGTTCGTTATGGTTGCGATGGTGTTCTATCCATTCGTGTGTGCGCTCACCTTGCTTGAGACGTGACTTCCAGCCTGACTGCCGGCTTCGGCGTCGATGGCGGCGAGCTCGGCGACCAGCTCACTTTGCTCGACCTGCTGCTGTAGCGCTGCAAGTTGTTGCTCACGCTCGCGCTCCAGCGCAGCGAGCTCATGTTTTTGAAATATTTAACTTTGAAATGCCAATGTCGCGGTTTTTCATTTGTAAAGCTCTCACCCCCACCTAGACTGCCCAAAACATGTTCAAAGGCTTGAACGAGCGACACGGAAAAGCAATTACACAGAATCAGCGGGTAGGTGAGCCCACCTCGGCAAACTTTTAATGGCGAAGTTTGATTCAATTTTAAGAGCATATCTTTCGCGGACAATGGGCGGGGCGGGATGAATGGGTTCGTTAGACTGCGGCGCTGCTGGGCTATGCCTCGGGCTGTGGTTCAGTGGATGCGGTACTCCAGTACTATCCATTTTCCAAAATGGATATTTCAAATAATTTATTGAATCAGGCGTTACTTTGCAGAGGTCCATATTTATGAACTAAAAACAATTACTTTGCTCACCCGCGACCACTAATGACAAATAGTTATATCTGTGCGGCAAATGTATGTTTCCATACAACACCTCCTTTTAGTTCATGGATATTTCAATTTACTATGTTGAGATTGAGGTTAACTGTGAATATTTGTTCTCGGGTCTTGGATGTTTGTTTAATAAGTATATAAGTATGTACGTATTTTTCGTACTAGAGCTTTTTACTTTTCCAAGGCGCCGGCGGCTCTCCTCCGCCTTCCTCCACCTACACGCCGGCGGGTGGTCACGGAGCAGCTCGCGCCGGCCTTACCGCCTCTATGACATTTTTTCGCAAATCTATCAAAAAACGTCGTTTGGTACACGTGCGGAAGTGTCATTTTCACTCGTCCCGAGTCTCGACCCTCGCCTGGGGACTCGTGCATAATGACATACTTTCCTCACTTATATCAAAAAGTACTTTATTCAGATATCAATGATCCATGAGTTAGTAATTAGGTACAGAAAATCAAAACTATTGTTTCTAGGATTTAAACAACCATTATAATTCTGTGTGTGTGTGTTTATGGGGAAATCAGATTTTCCCTCAAAGACCTCCATAGGTATGCTATTGGGGCTGGTTTGCGACCTGTGCATCAGCGAGGCGGCTCGCTTGCGCACGATGGCGTGGAATCCATCTAAGTATTTTTAAAGTCATCTAAAGTATCTTGCAAAACTTAAATGGTTCGCAGGACTGATGGTCGATGGGGTCAGAAGGTTCTCGAATGGCGTCCGCGGACCGGGAGACGAGCTGTCGGTAGGCCTCCAACAAGGTGGAGCGACGACCTGGTAAAGATCGCGGGACCGCGGTGGATGCGGAAAGCACAAGACCGGAGACAAGACAAGAGTGGAGAGCCTTGGGGGAGGCCTATGTCCAGCAGTGGACGTCTTTCGGCTGACATGACGATGATGAAACTATCTTGCAAAGTTTTATGCCGCACTCCGTGCTTAATAACTCCGGAACACCCTTCTTTCTCGCATCGGGCCAAGTTAAATTGATCATTCAAAACTCATATAATAGCCACTAGAAATGTTTCGAAGAGACCTTGAATCGCAAAAGAGATTGATCGATTTTTTTCCATTCAAGCCTTTCCATTTCAAATGTTGCCGACTTTTCGCTAGAGAGGGATGGTTTCTAAAACTGGCTGCGTTCTGCGATAAAAACTGGAGGGATGGCTGTCCCTTTAATGTCACAAACGGACTGATAAGTGACATTTTACCTACTTCTTCAATAAAACTCTGTCCAAACTTAAAACCAACGTTGTACTTCTTGACTTCGTTGATAGTCTTACTGCCTGTTGGTACTGACAGAGCTGTAGAAACGCTAAAATGAAATGGGTTCTAATAGATGGAGATCTACTAGAACCCATCGGTGGACTGAAGAGGAGTGGATCCTGACAATGGATCCATGGATAAACATTCTTCAAGGGACTGCCTCAAAAGCCACCTCGCTTTGCACGAAACACTACTTAACTTACAGTGAGTGTCTTATTTATTTTCATTTTCATTTCATTCTTTATTTAAGTAAGTAAGTAAACACTTTATTGTACAAAAAACAGGATAAAACACAAGTTACAACAATCAAACACAATCAATCAATTATTTCACCACAGAACTAGATATAGGGACAGAAAGAAAGAATGTTTACACCAGGAGGGCCGAGTAGAGTCGATATTCGAAACCTGCGTCACGTAAAATCGAACAGTAAACGTTATCGAGTTTGTATGACGTTTGGAACAGCGCCCGCCCGTAAGCGTATTTGGAACTAAAATTTAGTATGAGGTTTCTCGATCTCGATACGATAACCGTAACGTTACGCAGGTTTCGAAAAGTCGTGCTCGACCCTCTGGCGAGCCGAAGAGTCGGGTTTGGGAACCTCATTACGCGTTCCAGCTGCTCCCAACCGCTATCCGCGTGCCACGTTTGATTTTAAAAACAAAATACCTTGTTGCTGAAAAATTAACTGTTCAAACAACACCAAAAATGTTGGAGCTGTTAATCGAGGTATTTCCTCGCTAAATTACACTCGTGACGTCAAAATACCTGCGCAAAAAGTTACGCGCTCGGTTCCCGTACAAACCAATGAACTTAAGGTCGAGCACGACTTTATGAATGCTACGTAACGTTACGGTTATCGTATCGAGATTGAGAAACCTCATACTAAATTTTAGTTCCAAATACGCTCACGGGCGGACGCTGTTCCAAACGTCATAAAAACTCGACAACGTTTACTATTCGATTTTACACTAATTTTCCTGCTATCCCAATAATGTTGTCATTCACACTGAATGACTACAACAATAAGCGCTATAAGGACATACGTCGCTATCACATCATCACCATCCTTTTTTACGTCCCACTGCTGGGCACAGGCCTCCTCTCAGAATGAGAGGGCTTGGGCTATAGTTCCCACACGGGCCCAGTGCGGATTGGGAACATCACACACATCATTTAATTGCTTCGCAGGTGTGTGCAGGTGTCCTGACGATATTTTCTTTCACCGAAAAGCTCATGATACCTAAATTAAACAATAATCATAATAAATATCATGGGACAATTGATACCAATTGACCCAGTCCTAAACTAGGCAAAGCTTGTACTATGGGCACTAGACAACGGATAAACATACTTATATAGATAAATACATACATATCAAACATCCAAGACCCGAGAACAAACATTCGTATTCATCATACAAACTTCTGCCCTGGCCGGGGATCGAACCCGCCGGGACCTCAAGCTACATAGTCAGCGTTACTAACCACTATGACTATCCGGTCGTAATTAAATTCTGCACGTAGGTTCCGAAAAACTCAGAGGTGCGAGCCGGGGTTTGAACCCACGACCCTCCGCTTGAGAGGCCATAGTTCAAACCACCTAGGATATCACGGCACGTCGCTATACATAGCAATTGTTTGTTGTAATCACTAATCGTGAAAATAAAAATAATTATTTCATCAACCCCTTGAAAATAACGTTCTAGTTGTGATTTGTTGCACATTACTGTCATAAAGCCGGCGCTACACGCCGGACGGCCGAGTGCAGGTGCGCAATCTCCTTTACTGCAATGCACATTGCACATTTGGAGTCGAACGACCGTTAGAAACTTTACAGGGGGTTGCCAGGAAAAATAAAACTTAGCTCAGCGAAAAGCGGTTAATGTTTTCAAAGCAGGTAAACATTTTGATTTGATTTCGTAGTTTTTGAAGAAAATGCGTGTGCCTTAAATTATCTTAAAAATTACCGATTTAAGGAAAAACTTCCATTAAAACATTAATATTCTCCTACGCCCAATATTCTCCTGTTTCCTCATACAGCAAAAAGATTTTTTACCATAATAATTAACTATTTATCGCAACTGACAAAATACAATGTCCCTAATGATTAAGTGTCTGGTCTGGTGAGGTACGAAAAATACGAGAGGTAATACTCGTATTTAGGTACACACGCTTTTATTAAAAACCGAGGATTTAAATATCCACAATATCTGAAGGTCGCGTGGAATATAACCTTTATCCCACACTGAGCAGTACTGAATAAATTTCGTTTTAGTGATCAAAGGAAAATAATTCATTCGCAGTTTGTGTTTTCGTATAAACTTTATACTGAAATAATCCAATTGGAATTTTTATTCATTCGTTTGGAAAAAAGCGGAGTATCTTGTAGTTTTTTTTAGGGTTTCCTCAATAGGATAAAACGGAACCCTTAAGCTGCAAAAAATGAAGTTACTTAAGTCTACGCGATCAAAAGACATAATCTTTAAAATAATTAATCATCTACTCAAAATGCCCTAATAAGAACGAAACATTAATATTGTTAATTAGTGTTTTGCAATGACAATGGAACTGTTAACTAGTGACAAGGCGTCGATTCTCGTAGTAATCGAAACTAATAATAAAATGTGAGATGGCATGGTAAATCCTTCGATCAACAATTACTTAGTTAGATAAGTAAAGGAGTCACGAGCAAAAACAAGATAAAAAATATTATTGCGTTCGTCGTAGTGTCAGTTTACAGCTAACCTAAACTTACCTAGCTAATTACCTAATTTATGTTGATGTAGGTAAGTAATTATAAAGCATTGGCTACAAGGCCATCAGCTTAAACATTAACAAAAACTCGTGCCATTTTAAGTGTTACTATTTATGTATTTAACACGCCCTCGTGACAGACCTCAACAAGATACTGACACTGACACTCAACTAGACAAGATACTGGTCGGCTTTATAAAAATGCCGTCGAGAAATCGTAACATTTTTGGGCATTTAATTCCAGAGTAAAATGAAGTTGGAGCCAATAGAAGTTCTCAACGGCTCTTCAATCATTCCGAACGCAAAGGGAAATCTGAAAGGCCCTGGAAACTTCACGAGTGCCTCTGTACGCGGGGTTGCGAAAAACACAACTTTGTGAGGGGGTCTTATCGGGCTTATTTTAATTTGTAACGCACCTTCAAAGTTACGCCATTAGTAAATGGAGGTGCGCTCTGTAATGACAGATAAATGCTGGTTTGCTGAAAACGGAAAAGCAATTAGGTTTTTGTAGAGTTATTACGCATTAGTAGAACTTGTTTTTCTCTGAGGACTTAAAATAAGTAAGCACTTTAGTGCGGGAATTACTGTGCCCTAAGCACGACTTGTCGAATCCTGCGTCACGTAAACTCGAATAGTAAACTATAACGAGTTTGTATGACGTTTGGAACAGCGTCCGCCCGTGAGCGTATTTGGAACTAAAATTTAGTATGAGATTTCTCGATTTCTATACGATAACCGTAACGTAACGCAGGATTCGACAAGTCGTGCTAGGGCACAGTTAGCCAACATTTAAAACGAAACGGCTAAGTGCTCAAATGCACACGCACAAATGCTCTTAGACCAAACAAAGTTTAAAACAATAATGAACATCTTATTTTACGATCATACCTAATGACCATTATTACAACGGTAAATTTTCATCTTCAAAAACCAACACAATTTTTTAAAAAACAGACTTCAATTAAGAAAAATGAACGATACGAAACGACAGCTCGACATGTTTGTCTATGATTAGAAAAAAAAACAGCCAAATTGGTGAAGGGTTTATTACTGACGGCCGAATAGCCTAGTGGTTAGAGACCCTGACTATGAAGCTTGAGGTCCCGGATTCAAATCCCGGTCGGGGCAGATGTTTGTATGATGAATATGAATGTTTGTTCTCGGGTCTTGGGTGTTTAATATGTATATAAGTATGTATTTATCTATATAAGTATGTTTATCCGTTGTCTGGTACCCATAGTACAGGCTTTGCCTAGTTTGGGACAGGTCAATTGGTGTCAAATTGTCCCATGATATTTAAATTTAAATTTAAATGTATTCGGCTTCTGTACCCATCTTAGATGGTACTTACCCATGATTTTATTGTGTGTAGATAAAGTAACGTATGTAACTCTACATAATTAAATCTCAAAGCTCTCGTGTGATCCTATGTGTGTTAGGCACCCTCATTATGTAACAACTACAATTTTTTTTATAATCGAGCCATGGCACCGAAATACAGAATCCGTAGGTTGACGAGTTACTCGACACTCGTATCATTTTGCTTTCAAACTTTTGTACCTACCCCGTTCGGCAGATTTATCGTTGCCCGAATAGCAAACTCATAAAATATTTTTAAGCCTTTCAAAATCGTTTTGTTCTTTTAACACGTCGCATTGGTGTATAGAATTTAAATCCGATATGATACGGCTTTCGCGCAGTGGCCGGACTTGGCAAAAAAATGTTAAAAGTTTTCCAGTTAACAATGCATTTTCGTGTCCTAAAATAAGTTCCTTATTTGTTTGTTTTAATAGGTAGGTGCAAGCTATTTCACTAGCTTTTCTTTTTGTGGGGTGTACTACATCGTCACAAACTTACAAAATGGAATAGAAAATGAAAATTTAAAATCAGGGCTTGTTACGAGAATATTCTTCGTGCTCAAAATGGCGTCCCTAAGAGCTCTTTAACGAGATAATTTAAAAACTGAAACGAGCATGGATAGCGTCTTTAACTAGGGCGTACGAGTACAATTATAATTATTTTGTTTAAAACCTAACTTAAATCTATTCAGGTGTCGTTCCTAGCTTAATTGTCCCTGATTAGCATATTAATCGCGACCCGTTGTAGATATTGGTCGCACGCCTTAATAATGTGGGCACAGAATACATAAATGATTGTAGGTCCTGAATTTGTATTTACAAATGCAGGAAATCGTGTTGCTTTAAGTATTGAACAATGTTTAATTAGTTATCGGGGACAATTATTAGTAAGTCAAACTACATTTAAATACTTGTGCCATTCGAAATATCAAGTGTTTTATTTTAATTGTATAAGTGCCTACCTAAAACGATTATTGCATTTCTTCTAATGGAAATTAGATATTAATACTCGTATTAGTGACTGGTTTGCTGCGAAGGGGAATTCGAAATTTTGCTTCGAACTGAGCTTAAAGTTTTACATGATACAAAAGAAAAGAGTGCATATAATAATAATATCATTTACGTGTGTTCTGTAAAATTGGCTCATGAAAGATTCACTATGGGATTCAAAATATTGTTAGAGTATTTTTTGTGGTCTTACTCTAAAGACCTACCGCTTCATTGCCGGTCTTTAAAGAGGACGGGGGCACTCTCACTGTCCGAACGAAACGCAACAGGGGTGCGGTTCCTTCACACCGATTTTCTGCGAGACATGTCCTGGCTTAAAAACCGTGTTATAAAATCCGACCGTCTCAAATCACTCTTATCGCTTAATTTGAACGTAAACGCTCGTTTGTGGCTCAACCCTTGCAGTCGCACCCATTAGTGCGTCTTTTAATTAGCCTCGTAAATTTGATAGTTACTTTGCGTGTCTCACGAACTCTAACAAATAGGCGGGAAAATGACAGCCTAGCGATGGAATTAGGGCTATTTCAAGTCAAAAATACGCTAGAATAGCTCGTGTTGAGTTAGGTATGTCTGTTGATCTCCACCAATCATAGGCCAGCAGCTTGTTTCCCATTGGTGGAGAGTGACAGAAAAGAAAACATAGAAAAAACCGGCCAAGTGCGAGTCGGACTCGCGCACGAGGGTTCCGTAGAAAGATTTTAACGCTTTTCCCCAGTGTTTTAAGAAGTCCAGTGTTAGCAGAGCCCTGCTCATAAGCAAAATGTAGGCAGTGTGGGGTCAACTTATATTGGTCTGTGAAATCTACAGACAGACATAAAAATGTAAGATTTTGAGACTTTTCGGGGTGGTTGTGCTATAAGAGCTACCTTCATACCAAATTTCAAGTTTCTAGGTCAAAAATTACATTACAAATTACAAATTATTGAAATTACATTTGTAATTTATCATGAGTTTTTCGGTGAAGGAAAACATCGTGAGGAAACCTGCACACTCCTGCGAAGCAATTCAATGGTGTGTGTGAAGTTCCCAATCCGCAATGGGCCCGCGTGGGAACTATAGCCCAAGCTCTCTTATTCTGAGAGGAGGCCTGTACCCAGCAGTGGGGCGTAAATAGGCTGATGATGATCATGATGATGAGGTCAAAAATTAGGTTTTAGGATTCCATCATCAGATCATGACTTGATGACAATGGGACCACCTCAGGAGTAAACCCTTTCGAATAAAAAATAATCTTGAAAATCGGTCTACAATTGACGGAATCAATAATAATTGATCTACATACCTACATTAAAAAAATACATACTTACAGTGGAACGTAGATCCTCCTCCTTTTTTGAAGTCTATTAAAAAGTCATTTGATGTGCAGTTTTTTTTATTTAAATTTTGGAGGATCCCTGTTACCTAATCATATTAAGGTACTGTGAATAAACGATTTTGTTTGTTTGTTTGTTTGACACTAGGTATTTGACTTGCGATAGCCCATGTTCAGAGCCTTTGGCGTAAATTTCGTATCGCAACAAAATGTCTCGAATGCACTTGCGTTAATGTCAAATACAGTGCCCTTAGTGTAATCAAAAAGCACAAAATACGTCTCGATCACGTTTGCGTTAAAGTGTCAAATAGTATGAGAATTGTTAAACGCGAACGCGATCGAAACGTATTTCTTGGCCTGGTCGGCGATTACACTAGGCGCTCTGAGCGTCTAGTGTAATCAACTCCCAAAAAACGAATCGATTGCGTTCGCGTTTACGTCTGAATTACTATGGGCACATTAGCATCGACAACAAACAATTCTCTTACTATTTAACACCCGTAACGCAAACGCGTTCGAGATTTATTTTTACTCAGAGCGTCTAGTGTAATCAACGGCCAAAAATACGTCTCGGTCGCGTTCGCGTTTATGTCTGAATTACTATGGCCGAATTGGCAGCGCCGCTAGCGGCACGAAACGACAACAATCCATATTCCATTTAAGACTGACAAGGGTTGATTTTTACAGTTGAGGATTTGTGTTAAGTATATTTATAACCTTCGGCCGGCACGTCAATCTTTTGATTAGCAATCTTTGCGGACTTTGCCATGCTGCCGTGTGCCTAGATTTTGATATTATAGGTAATTTTAACAGATGGCGCTAGTAACTTTAGACCACCGTTCTTTTGTTGAAAATATTGCTGTGGGCATATCCATTATAATTATTGTAATATCCAGTAGAATCAATGCTGTTGTGCCAGTAATTTCCTAGACTGTTTTAAACTGAACACATTTAAGCAAGTACTGCTGCTTAGCGGCCGGATACGGTTAGCGAGTACCTACTTAAAGTCCCAGTAAAGTGGTGTAGCGGTCCGGGCGGCCATCTATGATTGCCTTTTTAACCAACTTCAAAAAAAGGAGGAGGTTCTCAATTCGTCGGAATATTATTTTTTTAAGTATGTTCCCCGATTACTCGAAGACGGCTGGACCGATTTCAAAAATTCTTATTTTGTTTGAAAGGGTATACTTTCTAGTTGGTCCCATTGTTACTAAGTCAGGATCTGATTATGGAATCCCTGGGAAATCGAGGGCAACCCTCAAATTTTATAGGGGCGGATCATGTGTTTCTTAAATTTTCGAAAGCTATTCAAGTACTTGCGTCTGGTAGTCATCATCTCGTGTTGATGAGGTGATCATGGAAGGTACAACTCCTTAACGGTTAGGAGTTGGAGGATAATATTTTAAATATTAACGTAGCTGAAAATTGTGAAATAAAAAATCTTTTAACAAAAAGTAAAACCGCCTTCAAAAAAAAACCTCAGAAAAAAAACATAAAATAATCCCCAAAAAGCCATGAGTTTTATGGCCTAGCAGAAATGTGAAGTCTGTGCTTCATTCCAAGAATATTCCGCTAGCACCGCACCGACTTCATATTTCTGCTAGGCCATAAAACTCATGGCTTTTTGGAGATTATTTTATGTTTTTTTTTGTTTTATTTCATGCTTTCTGTAGATGTAGGTAGGTACGTAATTATTTATTATGTAGGTAATGCTGTTAATATTATCAGTAGTTAATTAAGTCCCTTGTATTGTAATACAAAGGAAGTTTAGTAAGTAGGCGATACACGCGCGCCTCCCACTCTCACGATAATGACAGCTGAAGTTAAATGCCATCTAGGGATGAAACCTTGAACTTAAGCACTACAATGCTGCCACTGCAAATAAACCCAAATTTGTGTTGAATTAGATGTGCAAGTATTTGGCTTAAAATCAAGATAAGATTACACGAAAATTATCTAATTTAACGATTTTTTTATCGATATATCGGTCAGATGAAAATAAAAATAAAACAATTTAAAACGAATTCTTAGCCCTTAATAAAATTATTGTTACACTCGAAGAGCTAATCAGACAAATAATATTTGTAACAGTTAGTAATTAACAATCTTTGTAACAGGTAGCAGCAAATTGCCTTTACATGTATTTGATTAATTAAATAATTTGTTACATCCCATTCATTGTTCCCGTTTGGCATCCTTTTCCATACCTATTGCAGCAAGCGTTTGTGTGGTTGGAAACGGAATTTAGAGTGGCAATTTTTATTTTCAGTTATTTAAATACTATGGTAAAGGTTTTCAAGTCGAAGTCTGTTTAGTCATGGTTTTTAACTTTTTATGACTGTGACGGTGACGGTATGACACATTATTCATAATTCTTAATCTATGGCAATTGTTTGTGGTAACATTGGTAAAGTGAGTGAGTGAGCCATCGCCCTGTTAACGGTGTCATGGCGGTTTAACTTGTTAAAACCCTTTTTTTTTGCAATAACTCTCTGGTTAATGTGCTTTTTATCGAGCTGAACATTGATTTCGTTAAATATATTTACGTGAAACACAATAGTAAAAAATGCGCGAATACAAAATAGTCGTGTTAGGTAGCGGAGGCGTGGGAAAGTCCGCCCTCACAGTACAATTTGTACAAGGCATCTTCGTTGAGAAATACGACCCCACAATCGAGGACAGCTACAGGAAGCAGGTGGAAGTGGACGGACAGCAGTGCATGCTCGAGATCCTGGACACGGCAGGCACGGAGCAGTTCACAGCGATGCGCGACCTTTACATGAAGAACGGACAGGGGTTCGTGCTAGTGTACTCAATCACGGCGCAGTCGACATTCAACGATCTGCAGGACCTGCGGGAACAGATCCTACGAGTCAAAGACAAAGACGACGTGCCCATGGTGCTGGTAGGCAACAAGTGCGACCTGGAGGCGGAGCGCGTGGTGGGCAAAGAGCAGGGCCACAACCTCTCGCACCAATTCAAATCGTGCGCGTTCATGGAGACCTCTGCCAAGGCTAAGATCAACGTCAACGACGTGTTCTACGACCTAGTGCGACAGATCAACAAGAAAACGCCCGGTGAAGTCAGGAAAGTCAAGAAACCAGTCAAATGTTCACTCTTGTAATTCGTTCGAGCCCCGGGAGCCTCTGACGCGACTAGGTATGAAATGTTTAATAATTTGAAAGACTTCTCGAACCTGGATCTGGCTCTTGTGGTTCCGAAAGTTAACTAGGTTGGGGTGGTTGAGCGTCGCTCAGTTGCCTGTAGCATTTTAAATGTGCATTTGTTGAGCTATAACATGACTAGTGCTATAGCGCGAGTGGAAAATGCACAGAATGTTGCAGATTAATACAAACTCCTATCCTGTAAATGTGTAGTTCACACTTTTTGGTCTTTGTAATATTAGGACAAGTATTCAGATATATTCTGTGTGTGTTTCACTCTAGAAAAAATTCCAATTGTAATGTGTGGATGCTAATAGGTTCAGAAGTTAATGAAAATAGTGACAACAATTCTGTTCCGGTAAAAGAGTGAGTTAACCGAGCCGGCGGGGAGTGCACTGCAATCCCAACCTTTTTCAATGTGTACACTATTAATGTAATTCCGTATAATAAGGTCCTGTTTGTTTTATTACTTATTTTATTTAATTAATAGCATTGCAAAAGGCACTCCTCAACGACTTGTATTTAATCTCAATTTGAGCAAAATCCATTTATGATAAGAATGAATTTTGTCAAATTTAGTTTTCAATCAAACTCACAATCATGCTATGTGCAGACAGTCTAGTCTTGTCAATTACAGTGAACAGGAAAATTTCAACAGCCTGTGTTTGCCATAAGATAAACCATTCAAGGGCATGTAGTAATTGTTATGCCAGGCAATGTAACATTGTCTTTAATTTATTCAATTATGAGTTTGGTAGTTTAACCTTCTGTGGCATAAGTTATGTGTAAATGTCTTCATTAACATCTGAATAGCAATAATAAGTGCCAGATATTAGTGAAATTTGGTTATAAGTATGCCTCACTGTCTGGACCTAGCATATAGTGTAACATAATTCCTAGAATATTGTTCCGATAGTACTGAATGAATGGAGCCCGACTTCTGAACAGCTCGGTGACGTGCGCCGGCCACGACGGCTGGAAGCCCCAGCGGGCCTGAACCAGTGTGTAATGTTTAAATAATTAAGGGTACATTAAATTTTTTCAGATATATTATTGTCTTGTTATATAATTCAAATGTATCGAAGGAAAGGTTGATAAGCGTCATCATTAGGAAATGGTGGGCTTGAACAATATAGTGAGCCTGAGCGAGCCCGCGCGCCGCACCGCTGGCAGTTCTAAAACCCCTTGATCTAAGAAATTGAACTCTAAAAAATTTATCGTTATTGAAGATGGAATAAAGTTTTATGATTACCAGCTCACTTAAATATAATTACCGACCTATGTTTTGCTTCTACGGAACTTTGTTAAACATACTAATTATAGGTGTTCCAATATTGTTACGGGATTAGATGTTTCCTCCATTCTCGTTTCTTTAAATGTAAGGTTACTGCACAAGGATATTGGTAATGACTTCGATCTGAGTTGAATTATATTTTTTATATATATTGTGCAAATTAAGAACTTGTATATTTTTATCTTTTCAATCAATAATCGACATGTACAATAACTATTAATTTCTTTTTTTGCAAATTTATCAATAAAACCAATTTTAAATTTATGCTTTGCTTTGATCTCTGTTGTCATGATTAATTGTTTATACATTGCTAACTATGTAGCATTGTGGTGGAATTTGCTTACAAATGCACAATATTTTTACAGGAAATCAGTCTATTGATGGTTGCAACTAACCCAATCTTGTATTAAGTCTTAGTTTCTTCTTTTTATTTCTAGAGTGCAAATGCCACCACTGTGCTATTGTGACGATCAAATTCTTTGTTCTGTGGCACAATCCAATTCAGAATTGGTGTAATTATTAGTATTTGTGTTGGGACAAGCAGGACAGGGAGCGTGGTCCCACCGCTGACCCCTCGTGACTCATGCCCGCAGCGCAGCGCCAATCAAACGACACTTGGCTCGGAATTTTAATGGAATTTAATTGAATGAAACAACCATTTTACCATCTAAAACTATTTTATTAATTGAATCAAAGTGTAAAAAACTTTTATAAAATGTGTCCCACATGGTAAACGACTAAATCAAACTGTAGGTACAAAATGCAGATAAGTAAAAATAATGGCAGTGACGTGGCGGGCGTATGTCGACATTCTAGTAATATAAGAATTGACACAGTCCAGTGGAAATGAACACAGTATGCCTAACTTAATCTAGGTACCTACTAACTCGATAACTAAGCAATCTAATCTATTACGCAAATAAGTGTCTGGTTACAAGGAGTTACGTTACACGACGGGTCTGTAGGCGCAGCCCTGCCGTGAGACAAGATCTAATGCTTAGACCGAGTCCACCGCGGGCGCGCCGCACGTTAAAACAAGGTCTTAAATGCAACACTTATTGAAAATCGGACATCAAAAGCTCGTGAAATTGTCTAAAACTACATACAATGTGTGCTGCCCATTAGAGATAATATTGCATTGTACAATTTGTTATCGGGTCGCAGGATCCCAGGCTGTGTGTGTGCGTTTATCTGTTTTACATCGCAATGGGGTCATCCACATCCCGGCGTTTCATTGGGTGATTTCTTTGTTATTAAAAGTTTAATGAGCTCGTTAACTGCATTGGCCAGCGAAAAAAAAATGGGTCGGCGCATTATAATGGATGCCGACTTATCTGTTTATACGATAATGTTCGTAAAGTTACATTGATAAGCAATAACGTTTCTGTTGAGTTGTTGCTATGTTTCAAGGGAACAGTGCCCTAAGCATGACTTGTCGAATCCTGCGTCACGTAAAATCGAATAGTAAACTATAACGAGTTTGTATGACGTTTGGAACAGCGCCCGCCCGTGAGCGTATTTGGAACTAAAATTTAGTATGAGATTTCTCGATCTCGATACGATAACCGTAACGTAACGCAGGATTCGACAAGTCGTGCTTAGGGCACAGAACTTCTGTCTGGTGTCATTGATTTTCAGTGTAATTCAGCATGACTATAAAATTACTAGAATGAGGCAGGATGATTTCGTAATTTAACTAGAGCATGATGTGGAGGGCCGCGCCAAATACGTAGATTCTTGAGGAAAACCTCCCATGAATTCCTATTCATTTTGATCATTGAACTAAACTTATGACACGCACATTACAAATTTATTTACCAGTAAGTAGGTATGAGTTTGTAATGCACATGACGTGTCTGAGTATACTACACGCAAATTACATGCTTATGACACGCGCATTACAAATTTATTTACCAGTAAGTAGGTATGAGTTTGTAATGCACATGACGTGTCTGAGTATACTACACGCAAATTATTGTGATCACTACCCTACCCTTAGAGCTTGCAACTTTATTAAAATCTTGGGCACCGATAAATATAAACGCTTAATCTTATCAAAGAAACATTATTTACCTTTTGTCTCTCTAAAATGTTGTTTTACAGTTTTTAAATGGCAGCGAATATTTGTAACATAACTAAAAATACTGATTTGCTTATTAACTTACATTTATAAAAGGTACTAATATTTAAGGCGGATGCTGCGACTAGTTTTTCTCTACAGACATAGTAAAGTGCTTAGATTCTTAGTCATCCTACACTACGACGACACTTTATAAGGACGGAATAATTTCCATGATCTATTTAGAATACATTTCTCAATATAATTAATTATATAAAGTGAAGACAATAATTTAGGAAACTTTCGAGGAAATACTTGGTAATACTAAGTTACAATACTTACTTTTCATCCTCATTTTATATATATATGTATCTCTAACTTGTTATTAATAAATTCATAACCATACGTCACCGATAAACTATTGAAAAAATGTCTAAGTTGCTAATAAAAATCTCTGAGACTAGAACGTGTTTTTGAGTCATAGGCATAAAAACGAATTTCCGGTGCTTCCGGCTGACCTCCGTGACTCAGTCACCGGGCAAGATGACTCATGAGTGTTATCAAACAAATACTGGCGATTTTAATCTGCTAGTCATAGGTTTCTTGGGCGATATGATATCGCAACCTCTGAGCTATTGAGGAATGTAATACTCGCAAAGTTTTCTCGCTGGAAGTTCAGCGCGACCGTCACTCACTGGGTGACTCAGTTAAGGACGAACTGAGCGAGTAAGGTAAAAACGCACGTGCTAACAAAAAAAAACATTAATAAATTATAACATGCAAAGTATTCATATTTTTCCAAAACGTTCGAAAACCTTCCTGATTGCATAACATTCTTGGCTCCTTATTCAAGAAATCATTCCCTTTTTATTACTTTTGTTATTCCTAATTGCTACACTCTCTGGTTTCCAAGCTCTTGCATCCGTTGCCGACTGCCGTGCATTTTTATAGGATAGGGTACAATCTTACACTAACGCCATTTCTCTAGACATGTTATACCTGAACCTAAAGATCGAAATTCCGTTCTGAAGTAAGTTAGAAATGGTAATTACGAGGCCTTTGAAAGGTAAAAGGCAAGCGAGATCTTCAGGATTGGAGAAGCGCCTATATCCTAGAATGGATTATCAGGTGGCCCTAACGCTGATGATGATGATGTCAAATGATGACGGATGGTCGTCGTTTAGTCGGAGATGTACCTGTCGAAATCGTCAGGAATGGAGTAGGGCCTATATCCTAGAATGGATTATCAGGTGGCCCTAACGATGATGGTGACGGTGTCAAATGATGGATGGTCGCCATGGACCAACCACCCTCTGGACACCAAATGTCAGGACGAACGTTTCCGAAACGCATCTGCTCATTTGCACCTATAAATTTCTCTAGCCACCAATCGCACCTCACTTTCGACGAGATGACAAGCTATGTACCAATCACGACGCATTCCCCCGGCCCGCTCACGGCGGCTTTTTTCGTAATAACTTTTCAAGTAGGTAAATTATAGAAGATGCGGTGTCCAGAGGGTGGTTGGTTCGTGGTGGTCGCCGTTTATTTGGAGCTGTCGTAGCTGTCGTTGAGCGGCGGCAGGCTGTGGGCCAGCGTGCTGTCCAGCTTGCGGGCTTCATGCTCCAGCGTGTACGAGTCCAGAGCAGGATCCTAGGGAATCAGATGGACATTTAAGTATGATTTCCACCGAACGGCCCGCTAAGTCACTCTTTTGAGTTTTTCGGAATTAATTTGAGAAATTACATGTATAATTTACTAGTTGTTCCCGCGGGAACTATACTATTTTCCCGAATAAAAAGTAGCCTATGTTAATATCATCTCGATTGGTGCAGCGGTTTTTCCGTGAAGAGGTAACAAACAGACAGACAGACAGAGAGACAGAGTTACTTTCGCATTTATAATATTAGTTAGGATCATGAGCTTTTCGGTGAAGGAAAACATCGTGAGGAAACCTATATACAATCCTGCGAAGCAATTCAATGTTGTGTGTAAAGTTCCCAATCCACACGGGGCCAGCGTGGAAACTAGTCCAGGCCCTCTCATTCTGAGAGGATTTATGTGTCCAGTAGTGGGACGTAAAAGACTGGATGATGATGATGATGTCAACCTGTGAGACTGTTCGGAGTGAGTCGCCGAGTGCGGAGCGCAGGCGCTGCACGTCCCGCGCGGCGCGCCCGCTGCGAGCCACGTAGCTCTGCCGACGACGGATCTCGGCTGACAGCTGTGTGCGGAGCTGCGACGCCTGCACATAACATTTATAACTTAGGTATAACATTTTGCAGGTGTTAGGACCTTGTGCGAGGTCCGTCCGGATCGCTTCCACCATCTTACTCGCCAATCCTGCCGCTAAGCAGCAGTGCTTATACTGTTGTGTTCCGGTGTGGAGAGTAAGACAGCCGGTGTAATTACGGGCACAAGAGGCATTTCATCTTAGCTCTCTAGGTTGGCAACTCATTACAAACCCCCCAAGGTTGCGGATCACTTACCACCAGGTGACCCACTTGCTCGTTTGCCTTCCTTGTCGTATAAAAAAAAACATTAGAGTCAGGTGCCAGTCTTCCGTCAGGTTCAACTTTTGCGGTTGCCACGCTCGGTAAGGCTTATATTGTCCTGAGCTTAGGTCCTGTGAGTATGGACGAAAATGGGGAACGGTAGGAATTTGGGCGGAATATTTCGGAAATTTATATAAAATGGGTAAGTATATTTTAAAAAAGTAAGAAAATCAGGTCGTTGCTCATTATTTCGTGTGGAAGATTATAAAAATCATATTTTTCGGATAATAAATGCAGCAGTAGCACGGTTACAAGCTGAATTAGCTTTAGATTTTTTTTTCTACACTTTCCTTTCGTTAAAATGGGTTTTGAGGAAGATCAAGTTTACTTCTCATATCTAGCAGATTATGATAATATCACTGGCCGCAAATAAGTATACCACCTTTTTAAGCCATTTTTCAGAGGCAGGAAAATTAAAAAAAAAATGGCATTCTTTTGTTTTTTTTCTCATTTGACAACGATTCAGTGAAGGCGTGAACTTAAAATTGTTAAAATGGAGAAAGAACAGTATCGGTCTGGAATTAGATTCTTATTTTTGGAAGGAAAAACATGTGATGAAATAAAAGTAAGAATGCAAGCGGTTTACCATGAATGTGCTCCTTCTATGACAATCGTCAGATATTGGTATAACGAGTTTAAGCGGGGAGAACAACCGTCTTTGATGAGGATCGCCCAGGCCGGCCAGTTAAGGTGACTACAGACGATATGGTTAAGAAAATTGAAAATATCGTTTTAGCCGACCGCCGAATTAAACTTCGAGAAATCGTTGATGCTGTAAACGTTTCAATCGAGAGGGTACAACACATATTAGAAGAAAAATTGGGTATGAAGAAAGTATCGGCGAGGTGGGTGCCGCGTTTACTCACGGAGGAGCAAAAACGGAACCGACTGACTACTTCGGAGCAGTGTTTGGCCGTGTTCAAACGTAACCCGAAGGAGTTTCTGCGTCGTTTCGTGACCGTGGACGAAACGTGGGTCCACCACTACACCCCGGAAATGAAAGAGCAGTCGAAGCAGTGGATTTTACCGGGTGAACCTGCTCCAAAGAAAGCAAAAACCGTCCCATCGGCTGGAAAGGTCATGGCGACCGTTTTTTGGGATTCGCAGGGTATTATACATATTGACTATTTAGAAAAGGGAAAAACAATAACAGGGCAGTACTATGCCAATTTATTGGGTGAATTTGACGCCGTGTTGAAGGACAAACGACCCCATTTAAAACAGAAAAAAGTACTGTTTCATCACGACAACGCCCCGGCTCATTCGTCCAGAGTTGTGACGGCTAAATTAGCACAGTTATGCTACGAACTATTGTCTCACCCCCCGTATTCTCCAGATTTGGCCCCATGCGATTTCTTTTTGTTTCCCAACCTAAAAAAAATGACTCGGTGGCAAGCGATTTGGATCAAATGACGAAGTCATTGCCGCCACAGAGGCCTATTTTAATGACTTTCCAAAATCATACTTTTTAATGGTTTATTGAAGCTCGAGTATAGGTGGAACAAATGTATAGAGTTAAAAGGTGACTACGTAGAAAAATAAATGTATATATACAAAAAAAAAAATTTTTTTTCCATAAACGGGTATTTATCAAACAGCCCTCGTAATCAGCAATATTCTAGTTTGTCGTCATCGGTTTCAGTTTTCCGGTTATTATGGGTATTTCGGTAAGCGCGTAAAATAAAATAAGTAAAAAAGGAAACAGGATAGACCACCGCGAAGCGAAATGATTTTTTGCGTAAGTAGGTAAGTGGTTAAGAGGCAAGCATGACAATCCTTATAATATGCTGGAAATAGGTAATAGCTTCAAATTGAAACTGGTCTTGGTAGGTAAAATTAACGAAACTAGTCTGCTTTGATTATAGATATAGATAGACATTGACATTAAAAAAACCGGCCAAGTGCGAGTCGGACTCGCGCACGAGGGTTCCGTAGAAAGATTTTAACGCTTTTCCCCAGTGTTTTAAGAAGTCCAGTGTAAGCAGAGCCCTGCTCCTAAGCAAAATGTACGCAGTGTGGGGTCAACTTATATTGGTCTGCGAAATCTACAGACAGACATAAAATTTTTAGATTTTGAGACTTCGGAGTGGTTGTGTATACCAAATTTCAAGTTTCTAGGACAACTGGAAGTAGCCTTTTAGGTTTACAAAATACGGCAATTTATATGGATACGACTTTTTTAATAAATGTATCTTTTGATTGCGTCGAATTAGATGTTTAATTTTTCACAGCTTCAAGGGACCGCAGGTTTGAGTATTTGATATTAATTTCAGCATCCTACCTCAACGCGTTCCAGAGAAAAAGGGTCTTGACAGACAGACAGACTGACAACAAAGTGATCTTATAAGGATTCCGTTTTTTCCTTTTGAGGTACGGAACCATAAAAAATACTTCAACACAATACAGTTTTCTGGGGAAGGACTCCAATAGAAAGATCTTAGACATACCTCTCACCCAAGCAATTTACGCAAAAAAGCATTTCGCTTCGCGTTGGTCTATCCTATTTCCTTATTTATTTTGTTTTACGCGTTTAAAGATATACCCATCGTAACCGGGAAACTAAAGCGATGACGACAAACTAAAATATTTCTGATTACAATAACACACTACAAAACAAAAGACTTGTTTTTATTTAATTACCTAGTTGCCGCGATCATCTCTCTCCAGGCAGATGCTACGTCTGGGGCCCGAAGTCCGAAGACAGTTGGAAGTTGTATTTATACATGCGGCTTAAGAAACTTCGCTAGCGCGATGTAGAACAGTGATGATGATGACGTTACCAGCTGACGCTATTTGTCATAGTCATAGCAGTTACCTATTGGGTGACTGAGATGGCGAATGGCGTCCACGGACCGGGAGACGAGCTGTCGGCAGGCCTCCAACAAGATGGAGCGACGACCTGGTAAAGATCGCGGGACCGCGGTGGATGCGGAAAGCACAAGACCGGTCTGAGTGGAGAGCCTTTGGGGAGGCCTGTGTCACTGACATGGTGATGATGATGATGACTAAGATAGCCCATGGATAATACTTTGTGATGGTCGATAATTTAACTTTGTGCCTGCAGACAAGCGTTAACGATGAACAACGCGAGCGAAGTCTCCATTACGTAAGGCGTTAAGGGGGGTGAGGGAGTCGAGCTGATTGTGACGTGGAGGGGTCTCGGCAAATATCAGGTAATTTGTTGGTGTCCATCTGTCTGTCAAGACCCTTTTTCTCTGACACGCGTGGAGGTAAGCAAGCTGACATTTTAGTTCGGGCCAAATTTCACTTTACTCGGTATTATTTCGATACGATAACGTAACGTTACGCAGGATTCGAAAACTTCGTGCTCGGCCTACTGTGAGCGTTCTAGTATCGAGTGGAGTGACTCGCGCCGACTTTCAGTATGACCTTACAGCAGGAAAGGAATGGTGGTGTTAACGCGCGATTTCCCCTCTGCCAAAGCTCTAACATTAAGTCTGACCAAAATTATCAGGGTCTGTTGATTACGTGAATGTTTCTGGCATTTGTGTGACAGTTTTGCTTTAGTGTGAGTTTGTAGGAACGTAACAAATTTTGACATGAGCGCAGATGTGTGCTGTACGTGTGTTCCTCGTCCCCTTCAAAAAGTGGCAGAAAAATTGTAGTGCATAGATAAGCCAAAGTCGCATCCCGTCTCTGCTTTATGAATGTGACACTAAAACCTGCAATTCAACTAGGTATATTATACTTTATACTCGTACCTGGTTCTCTAGCCGTATCATCTGCTGCCGGTGAGACGCCTCGCGCGCCTCTAGCAGCCGCTCGGCCTGCAATGCTGCTTGGCGGTAGCGCTCCACGTCCTCGCGCCGGCTAGGCGAGACGGAAGACTGGTCGCTGAGGTAGCGGGTGCGAGCTAACTTCAGTTCCGCCTCCTGAGGAGATCAGCAGTAGCGGTATAGGCAAAGTTTTCTGATTTTCTTTAGAAGACAAGTCTTCTGTGCTTACTTATTTATTCTGTGGCTAAGCAGAGGATTAAGCTCCAGGTCATACGAAATTAATGTTACAGTGAGCTCTTTATAGTAAAACGAATAACAGCTGGCTTATTATTTTAAAGGAAAGCCATTGTATAGAAATGTTGGTTGGCCTCCTGCAAGATGGACAGACGATCTGCACATGTAGCACGGCGCGCCATTTTGTCGCGCAGTGCGTCCCTTTCAGTGAGGATGGAATCAGAGAAGGATGCTCTGAGCGACAAGCGACAAAATGGCGCGCGTGCTAGCCCCCTGGTAAAGATCGTGGGAAGCCATATTGGCTGCGGGTAGCACAAGACCCATCGTCGTGGAGATTCGCGGGGAAGGCCGCCGGCCAGCAGCGGACGTCTTACATCTGATATGATGATGATGATTGTATAGAAATTGACAGTCCTTTTTCTTTTGTTTTTAATAGACTTCAAAAAAGGGAGGAAGTTCTCAATTCGTCGGAATATTTTTTTATCACATTTTCACCTACTTTAAGGCGCTTCCCTGGCCCAGACGCTGAAATGACTGCTTTTTAGAGCCTTTCTGTAAATTATTTAAACGATAAAAACAAAATACATAAATACATTAAGTATCTATAACGTCTTAACTTGTTTTTCTGTTTCATATATATATATATTTCCTATTTAATTATGATATCTGAATCACAAGTAAGTCAAGTTGCAATTAATATTCTGTTACTACATCATAAGCATAATTTACTTTGACTTGTGACATACACCAATGTATAGATAATTTAATAGGCTAGGATTTCTATGTTTAACATTATTAAAAATACCTTTTTATAATCAGCATCACTATCATCACCATCGGCCTATTTACGTCAAACTGCTGGGCACTAGGCCTTTATTTAGAATATTATAAAAAATTTAAATAAGTAATTAACGTAATCGGTGCGAATTTTGAAAAAAATTTTTTTTTTGAAACGACGCGTTACTTGCGATAACACTGTGTAAAATGAAGTTAGACCGATATTTAATAGATGTCGTCACTAAAACGAAGTTGTTTAGTAGAAGTGAGGTGGGATGAGGAAGGCGCGAAGCGTTCAAGGTCATCCTCTCTGGGAAGCGTCTTAAAGAACGTAATGTAATAAAATAATAGTTACCTAACCAATTAATAGATGGATTACCTTATCAGCGAGTTCCTTCTCCATGCGTCGTATCTTCATTCTCAGCTCTCTGTTCTCCAGTTCGAGCAGACTCAACTCAGCGGTGAAGCTCTTCTCCTTGCCAACACTCAAGTTCGAGTCTTTGGTCGGGGGGTAGCGCATCGAGTCTTTTGTTGAGTCGGGACCTAGATTTAAGATGAAGTTATGCAACAGAACTAATATCGGGATATAAGGGGAGAGTTCAGCTATTTGTATGGGAACCGAGCATGTAACGATTTAAACTTTCGCGATTTTTACACATTAGGGCCGTGTTTTATAAAGCTACAAGTTACAATTTACAAGCGGAAGTCTCGTTCTATCACTTTTTATTAGAAAGAGACTTCCGCTTGTAAATTGTAACTTGTAGGTTTATAAAACACGGCCTAGGTGTCATCATAATAACTACCTACGCAAAGTGTTATTCGCTCGTTATCGCATTATTATGACACTAGGGACTTTTTTTATTTTTATTTAGTTTGTAATTGTGTCCCACTGCTGGGCAAAGACCTCTCCTCTTGACTTCCATTTCTCCCTATCCTGAGCCGGATCTGGCCAATCTTATAATTCGGAGTCTAGGTCGTCTCGCCATCTCCGCCTGGGCATTAATCACTCGGGTCTTAATCGCGTAAAAATATTTATTATTTAAATACCTCGACGTTTCGGACGCGACGTTGCGTCCACCCTTCGAGACGATGGACTCAACGTCGCATTCGAAACGCCGAGGTATTTAAATGATAAATATTTTTACGTGCGTAAAACATTTTGTGTAGGTATAGCAAACCATAACACTGCAAGAGCGCGGGCGTCCCGCGGACAGTTGCCAGCCCGCTATAGGGAGGAATAGCACGATCTATGTACCTACTTTACGTATCTCGTGACTTTTGTAACCATTACTGACAATAATTACGGTCACACCCACTACTTAGTGTGTTTTATTTCATTTTCTTTGAGGTTATCCCTCACATAGGTAGTTTATTTGCATTTTGACGTCACGAGCGTAATTTAGTGAGGAAATACCTCAATTAACAGCTCCATCTTTTTTGTTGGTGTTTGAACATGCAAATCCGGACTTTCAGGGGAGTGGGGTTTCAGAAAATCTTATTTTAGACGAGTTACCCAGAGGACATCTCCATGGCAACGAGTGGCAATGAAAAGTTGATTGACCCACCTGAATCCAGATCGGAGTAGTAAACTGTCTTTTCGGTCCGATCGTGACTCTTGCTGCGGAGTGCCGTCGTGCGGTTGAGACGACGGTCCGCCTCCATTTTCCTCATAGCTTCTTGTAAGGCATCGTTCTGAAACATATTATGAAGCTTAAGATTATTACATACCATTTTTCAACATATTGTCCGTGGAAGATTTAAAATATGTGTTGAACACAAGTGATTTTTATTACCCGACTGCCGAAGGAGGGTTGTTTTTTCGAGCGTATGTATGTGACTATGTCTAATTCTTTGGCACGCTCTACAGCCTGACGAATTTCAACGTATGAGGTGTCATTGGATTCGTCTCAGTTGTGGGAGAGTGACATACACTTGAAAAACGTAACCCTCCTTGGGTATGGCAGTCGGGTAAAAACACTCTGTATGTAGCTTTAACAACTTATGTACCTATGTAAATGATTGTTTATTCACCTAGAATTGAAAGCTACAAGGTACAATTTACAAGCGAAGGTCTCTTTCTATCATCTTTTGTTAGAAAGAGACTTCCGTTTGTAAATTATAACTTGCAGCTTTATAAACCACGTCCCTGGTGATGCAATTCCGCTACTAGATGTTGCCCGCGACTACGTCCGCGTAGATTTCGGTTATCGCTATCCCGCGGGAACCATGCGATTTTCCCGAATAAAAAGTAGCCTATGTTATTCCACAATATTCAAACTATCTTCTTACCAAATTTCATGTAGATTGGTGCAGCGGTTTTCCCGTGAAGAGGTAACATACAGACAGACAGAGAGACAGTTACTTTCGCATTTATAATATTAGATGATGATAACTTGCCTTGGCCTTCAGCTCCGACCGCTCCCGCTGCAGCGCGTGCAGTTCCCTCTCCAGCTCGCTGTCGGCACTCTCCTTGCCGTCCCACGTGGTCATGCGCAGCTGGGACTCCAGGCCTGACCTGTGGGCAGATAGGTAAAGATGATCTCAATTGGAATATCGTTTTGTATTTTTCCCCCATTTTTTTATTTTTACGGTTTTCCCGTGAATATCAATCATACTTTTAAATACTCACTGAAACATGAATAGATTGAGAAAAAACCGGCCAAGTGCGGTGCGAGCAATTTACACAGGATGACAGTACCAAAACCAAAGCGCTAGAAAATTCAGAGCATCTACAGAAAAATACATATAAAACACAACAATATAAACTTGTGACCAAAGGGCTGGCAGTTTTCTCTCTCAAAGAATCAGCATCGCTATTCAGCGAAGCAACGCTGCCAGCCTTTTGGGCACTATGCCACGGGGGCCTTATTTAGATTTAATTTAGTTTTAAGTTGTAGTTTATTTAGTTTAAGCTTAGATTTAATGTCATTGTAAATTGCTTTTATTATGTAAATAAAGTATTTAACAATATAAAAAAAAAACCGGACAAGTGCGAGTTGGACTCGCGCACGAGGGTTCCGTAGAAAGATTTTAACGCTTTTCCCCAGTGTTTTAAGAAGTCCAGTGTTAGCAGAGCCAAATGTACGCAGTGTGGGGTCAACTTATATTGGTCTGCGAAATCTACAGACAGACATAAAAATTTAAGATTTTGAGACTTTTCGGGGTGGTTGTGCTATAAGAGCTACCATCATACCAAATTTCAAGTTTCTAGGACAACTGGAAGTATCCTTTACGTTTTCGGATTTCGGCAATTTATATGGAAATAGCCTTTTTAATGACTGTATCTTTTGATTGCGTTGACTTAGAAGGTTGATTTATTCACAGCTTCAAGGGACCGCAGGTTTGAGTATTTAATATTAATTTCAGCATGCTACCTCCACGCGTTTCAGAGAAAAAGGGTCTTGACAGACAGACGGACAACAAAGTGATCCTATAAGGGTTCCGTTTTTTTCCTTTTGAGGTACGAAACCCTAAAAACAAAAAAAATTGCCAACCCCGGGAATCGAACCCGCATCCTCGACATTCCGTGTCGCGAGCCTACCCTTACACCAAGATTGGCATTGGTATGGTTTCGCAATTCTTCTGGCTATGTGGGGTCTTAGAAAATCATATTTTTGTGGTTTTACTCAGGGGACATCTCCATGGCAACGAGTGTCAACGAAAAGTTGATTTGCCCATTTGTTGTTATAGCGCTAACAGAAAGAAAGTATTTCAGGCATAATTTTAAACGTCCCGCCGGGACAGACTCTGTCCCGTATTTCAACCTTACTCGATTAAAACACGCTAGCTGCGCTGCACGCGCGAGAGCACGAGGTGTGGGTGAGCGAACAGTGTCCGTCCGATTAAAGCCGAATGCCTCTGATGTCGACCATCTTCTTAAAAATATAACTATTAACTAGCGAAAAAAAACAACGTAAAATACCCCAACATACAATAATAACATATAATTGTATGTTGAATTTCATACTATAAAAAAAAACAAATCAATAAATCGATTATTTTCATTGTATCGTAAAATACCCCGTCAATTGTCCCGGGGATTTTTTTTAAATCCCCGTATACTTTTGCCAAAATGAGCATTTATTGTCCCTTACAGGATCAAAAAAAAGTCTGGCAACCCTAGTACGGGACCCTAGATATCACTGGCGTGAGCGACGTACCTCTGCACCTCGACGTTAGCCAGCTGGGCGGTGAGCCGGTGCAGCTGGTCCTCCTGCGTGCAGTTGAGCCGCCTCAGCTCGCCCAGCGCCGACTTGGCGCTCTCCAGCTTCTCGCTCAGCACGCGGCGCTCGTTCTCGCAGTTGGCTGAAATTAGTAAGGACGTATGCTACCACCATACGGTACGGTACCACCATCTTGCAATACAATACAATACAATACAAGAACTCTTTATTGAACACCACATAACAAACAAAACAGAAAAAGGTACAAAGATAAGGTAGCAATGGGCAGCGTTATCGCTACTTAGCCATCTCTACCAGGCAATCATAACGGAATAAAGGTAAGATCAGATTAAAGCAGGTGGTGCCATTTCTTACTCGCTAATCCTGTCGCTAAGCAGCAGTGCGTGCGCTGTTGTGTTTCGGTGTGGAGAAGTAAGACAGTCGGTCGGGTGTCCATGGGCAATGGTGATCACTTACCATCAGGTGACCCACTTGCTCGTTTGCCTTCCTTGTCGAATAAAAAAAAAGTGACCAACTGAAAACTTTAATATACAAAAAACAAGAGAACAATAAAAATTAAAATACCAAGGGTAGCTAATCCCTTCAAGAGATCTCTGCCAGCCAACGAGCCTAAAGCGATGACTTTAAATACGAGGCTTGGACGGCCAAAAAAGCATTTTTTGTTTTTTGTTTATACAACGAGAAAGGCAAGCGAGCAAGTGGGTCACCTGATGGTAAGTGATCACCACTGCCCATAGACACCCGCAACTCCGGAGGGTTTGCAGATGCGTTGCCAACCTAGAGGGCTAAGATGAAATACCTCTTGTGCCCGTAATTACACCGGCTGTCTTACTCTCCACTCTCTCCAGTAATCTCGCAAAATTAAGTTCTTGTCTTCCCATCATTGAATAACCTAACCCCGGGATCTCTCATGTAATTTACCTGTTGCAAGTAGGTCCACAATTATTTTACGGATCCTCTAAGATAGTACAAGTGCATACTAGTACAGGGGCCCTACACTTACTTGTTTCATTCTCCACAGTTATTTAATAGTGCCTTTAAGAGAGGTACAAGTAGGTACACTTGCTTAATTCTCCAGTAATTTTATAGTGCCTTTAAGCGAATTACAAGTAGGTACACTTGCTTAACTCTCCAGTTATTTAATAGTGCCATTAAGAGAGGTACAAGTAGGTACACTTGTTTAATTCTCCAGTAATTTTATAGTGCCTTTAAGAGGGTTAGAAGTATGTACACTTGCTTAATTCTCCAGTTATTTAATAGTGCCTTTACGAGAGTAGGTACGCTTACCACAATTCTTCTGCAGCTGCCTCAACTTATCGAGCGCGTTCTGCTCATTATTCTTCGCCTCGTTGAGCATGCGATGAGTCTTGCTCAACTCTGCCCTGAGGTCGCTCTCGGCTGTGGCCGCCTTCTGTAGGGACGTGGACAGCTGCTCCACTGTGCCCTTGAGCGAGGTGCAGCGGTCCTCAAGGGACGCTATAGTACGGCAATAACCTTCGCAGCGCTCTTGCAATTTCTATAGACACGACCAGATACATTTTGAAAAGGGGGTAAGGTACTGGTACTGGATCACACGTTTACGAAGACGTGACTATAATGGCTCGCTGATGAAGTAGTGAACCAGTGAGAGTAATTTAACTCGCTTATACCTTAGGTAAAAGAATTACTAGCGTCAGAGGATTCAGATAAGGGAAGTTATAGGAACTAGATGAATTGTCATTTTTTCGCATACGCGGCTCGGGCCCAGACACCTCGGGACTCGTGCAAATGACGCTTGTATCAAAAAGTATTATTTTAATACAGTTGCTAAAAAAAGTGGTACATTTTAGCTACAAAAGTATCATGCGGAAAGTTGTATTTTTCGTACTAGTGCTTTTTACTTTTCCAAGACGCCGGCGGATGGTGGTGGGGCGGCCCACCGCCTCATTGTAATTTTTTCGCAAATGTCGTTTTTTACGCGTGCGGAAGTGTCATTCTCACTTGTCCCGAGTCGATACTCGCCTTGCGGCTCGGGCTTAGCCAGCTCGCGACTCTTGCCAAATGACATAGTTCCCGCACTTGTATCGTAAAGTAGTATTGTTAGCGTTGATCATTGCGGGGTACCTTGAGCGCCTGCTCGCGGTCCCTCGCGGCGACGGCGGCGCGCTGCCCGTCGCCCTCCAGCTGCGCGCGCCGCACGTCCAGCCGCGCCGCGCGCCCTGCCCGCACACAGACAGACCATACAAATCAAGGGCCTTATTCAGCGTCACTCTAGCCTCCATTAGCTAAAATAGGTTTTGTCTTCTTCTCACGGAAATGCGAATGTGACAAAAAAGGACAAACCAACTTTGACGGCATTTTAGTTAAAAAGCCGTGATAGCCTAGTGGTTTGACCTATGGTCTCTCAAGCAGTGTCGTGGGTTCAAATCCCGGCTCGCACCTCTGAGTTTTTTCGAAATTTATGTGCGGAATTACATTTGTAATTTATCATGAGCTTTTCGGTGAAGGAAAACGTCGTGAGGAAACCTGCACACACCTGCGAAGCAATTCAATGATGTGTGTGAAGTTCCCAATCCGCACTGGGCCCGCGTGGGAACTATAGCCCAAGCCCTCTCTGAGAGGAGGCCTGTGCCCAGCAGTGGGACGTAAAAAAAAAAGGCTGGTGATGATGACGATGAGGTTTTTTTTTATATACAACGAGGAAGGCAAACGAGCCAGTGGGTCACCTGATGATAAGTGATCACCACTGCCCATAGACACCCGCAACCCCGGAGCGTTTGCAGATGCGTTGCCAACCCAGAGAGCTAAGATGAAATGCCTCTTGTGCCTGTAATTATTTATGAGTAATAGGGTAATACTATACTTACTCTATTTGAGGGGTACACAAAAAGAACGTGTCTAGTCACCTTAGCAACCTTTTGAGATATGATACTATTAATTACAATACCTATCGAGTAAAGTTTTACTCTAAAGTTAAACGTAGACAGTCCTTTCATCCTTAACAGTATCAAGAGGGTACCAAAGTTTTTTCGGACCGCAATAAAAATAAAGTAGTAAATTACAATTGTATAGAGTTTATCATTGTATGAAATCTTAAAAAATCATAGTCGAATTCACTAGGTAGCCTTTAAAAAGTACTTAATCTTTATGTTTGCACAAACTCCAAAGTTCCCATTGTTTTAATTTTGTGTCTTTCGCAAGATACTGCGTTTCTTTTATTACTTTCTTCTCTTTCCATCTTATAACATTTAGCGAACACCATGCTTTGAGCCAGCAAAATTTTATCAGAAACCGAGCAATGGGCAGTGGTGTTCACTTACCATCAGGCGACAAACTTGCTCGTAGTTTGCCTTTGTCGTATAAAAAAAAGAGATCTCTATTGGAGTCATCCCCAAATACTCATAACATCCCATACCTTCGGCAGCGGCGAGTGCCTCTCGCAACTGGCCGACCTCTTGCACCCGCTCGGCCAGCTGCACGCGTAGACTTTCACCCTTATTCTGCACACAAACAAATAAATAACAGTTTTAAACGGTTCGCGGTTAATCAAATTAAGGGCCTGCTACACGGTTGGCAACAGAGCTTCAAACACAGTGACCTTGGTCGGTTTCCAACCGTTTGTATAAACAACCTTGCAACGCCCTTGGTTTACGAGCGTTCGTTGGCAACGCGTTCGCTCCACCGTGAAAGACGGTGGAAGGCTTGTTGGCAACCGCACGAGCGTGTTGCAAACCGCGTTGTCAACCGTTAGTTCAGTTATGTTTATCTCTAAAATGCTAAAGCGACATCAACTTTTTGAAGTTTTGAAAGGCAAGGAACCATTTTCTATGTTTTCTCCACGAATTCTAGTTCGCGACGCACTGAAGTTGTAGCAAGCAGGGTTTGAGACTGTGTTTGCAACCGTCGTTCCGACCGAGCACCAAACCATCCACCAAGGACACGGTGGTGGAAGCGGAAGAAAACATGATGATTAAAGATGAAACGGATAGTTGAGTGGCCGGATACCGAATATCCGGCGAGGTATAAGGCCGGATTATCGGTAACCCGGCATCAAGGACCATAAAACCAAAAGGACTGCCAGTGTCTATACGATGTCGCGTTCCTTTTTAAATAATAAGCCTGCTGTAGCTAGTTTTACTACGGAGGGGTCTCTGTACCATTCATTTGGTATGACATTTAGACCTCTGGCTAACACAATAGAGCCATCTAAATTCGTTTTTTCTTTCAGTTCATAGATGGCGCTATTGTGTTAGCCAGAGGTCTAAGTGTACAATTCCATACAAAATTAATGGTAGAGACTTCTCTTTAGTGAAACTAGCTACAGCAGGCTCATTATTTTACACGAACGCCACATTGTATTGCCATTAGCAGTCCTCTTGGTTTTATCGTCCTTGCAATGTTTTCACATTGCCTGTAGTCATGAGCTGATGTGTTAGCCGTTCCATTAATAATTCAAATTCAAATAATAGATCTAGTATAAGTCGTATAACAGGTTCAATAAATAAAAACCTTTATCAAAAGGGGATGCCAGTTACAACTGCTTTGAAATGTTACCTCATTCTGAACTTTTTCTTCAGTGATGGAGCTAAGCGTGGCTTCGAGGCTGGTGATCCTGTCCCGCAAGTTGCTGATCTCTACGGTCTTCGATTGGACTGATTCGTTCTGAAACGAAAATTATAAGAATATTAAAAATACTGCTTAGATCAGCGAACTAGAAACAGAAGCATAACGCCTGTACATCGGCACACGAAAATATGACCCTATAACACGCGAAGCTACTACGCAAGTACACATAGCACATCGAAAATCGCAGTTCGCCAATAATGAGCGGCGACACGCGTCGGCTGCGCTCGGCAGTTCTCGACAATGTTCGGTCGAACCATCCAACTATCCCGCTCAGCGAGGACGGTGCGAGTCGTGGAGTATGGATTTTTAAAATATGTAGTTTACTTACGAAAGGGAATTCCAGTGGGTTTCTAAATACTATATTGCGCAAAATGCAATATTTACAATCGTAACAATATTTACAATCGTACAATCGCACGTCACGAATGTCACGGCTGACTGACGCGATGCGTTGTTCATATTTTTCGCCCCGCCCGCTGCGGCACATACGTGGTGGAGTCATTTTTTGAGCTTAGTTAAGCTTCGTAGGCTTAGATTCAAATACATTTAAAAAAAGAATTAAAAACTTTAGAGCTTCCTTTATTTATTTCAAAGGCCCTATGACTCACTTATACCGCTAAGCAGCATTGCTAGCAGATCTGCAGCCCCCCAAATATTGCGTCTCTACAGAGCATACCAATCCGTTGATCTGCGCGTCCTTCTGCCCAATGACATTCTGCATGCGGCCTTTCTCCTCTTGCAGTGAACGCAGGTTAGTGGTTATGGACTGCAGCTTGGTATCGCCTTTGCCTTGCTGCTCGCTCGCGTCCTTCAATTGCTTCTTCAGCACGTTCATTTGGGACTTGTAGTCATCCTGTATAAGAAACATTAACCCTGTTATTCATAAACCTATTTTAACTGAAATGCCGGTAAAGTTCGTTTGTTCTTTTTTGTCACATTGACATTTCCGTTAGTAAGAAGAAGACAAAATCTATTTTAACTAATGGAGGCTTGAGTGATGTTTACGAATAATTTATTTATTTATTTACCAAAAATTTACACAGCATGACAGTGTCAAAACCAAAGCGCTGGAAAATTCAGAGTACCTATACAGAAAAATTAATATAAAACACGACAATATAAAAAAGTGAACAATATGAAGGGACAAGTGCGAGTCGGACTCGCGCACGAGGGAGAAGATTCCCCTGCTTTTCCCGTGTTTTAAGTTGTCCAGTATTAGCAGAGCCCTGTTCCTAAGCAAAATGTACGCAGTTTGGGGTAATTTTATATTGGTCTGTGACATTATACAGACAGACATAAACATTTAAGATTTTGAGAATTTGGTGTGCTATAAGAGCTACCTTCATACCAAATTTTAAGTTTCTATGACAACTTTAGCTTTACACAGTAAGGCGATTTGTATGGAAACAACCTTTTTAATGACTAACCCTGTTATTCATAAACCTATATTAACTAAAATGCCGTTAAAGTTCGTTTGTCCTTTTTTGTCACATTGATATTTCCGTTAGTAAGAAGAAGACAAAACCTATTTTAGCTAATAGAGGCTTGAGTGTCATTTTTGAATAAGGGCATTATCTTTTGATTGCGTTGACTTAGAAGGTTGATTTTTTCACAGCTTCAAGGGATTGTAGGTTTGAATATTTGATATTAATTTCAACATGCTACTTCCACGCGTTCCAGAGAAAAAGGGGCTTGACAGACAGACAGACGAACAACAAAGTGATCCTATAAGGGTTCCGTTTTTCCTTTTGAGGTACGGAACCCTAAAAAACACTTAAAATAAATACAACTAAGTATTTAAGGAGGTATAATGGTTTAGGAAGCACCTAGTGCAATCGAAACGTACCCGTTCCCGCTCAATCTGGCAGACCTCATGCATCAGGTGGCGCACACCCTTCTTGACCAGCTCCGGGTCCACGTCGATGACCTCATTGCGGTCCTCCGAGTGGTCGCGCCCTGCACAAATAAATGTCATGGGACAATTGACATTGGCTAAGTAATAGTACATTGTGCATGAAGGGCGGTAAGAAGGGTATTACTAACAAAAGTCTATTAGAAGGTCGACGCCGAAGGCGGAGGGCTTTTAATGACTTGAGTTTGTAATACCCTTCCTGCCCGTGATACATACAATGTTTTTCATCACATTTGCGAGGAAATAAATACATACAACAAAAGGCAAAAAATCTATTTATTAAAAGTTTGGTCTTCACATACAGAAGACATATTTTACTAAGTACAGGCAGTACCTCCGTAAATATTAGATTAAGTATATACGTTTATAAATATAAACTCAGCAGTCGGCAACAAATAATAGTTTTGACATTGTCAACTTTTTTCAATGGAGACTTCAGACTATTATTATTATTCATTCCATAAGGGATAGGCAAAGGAACCGAGTCCATACAGCCACGTCTGATGTGTTTTGTAAATTCCTGTATATTAAAGTCCTGTCATCGTCAGAGTTGTGTCAGTCTGTCCTAGTCACGTCCTGTCAACTGCTCATGCCTTCCGTAAAGCGATAGTGTACTTTACGGCGAGCTACGGCGAGCAGCAGCCGGTGGATATTTGGGGGTCACAAACAGAGGGAATACGCATTTTCACTTGAATTCTTCATTTGCTGGGCACTTTCACGTCAATTTGTTGTAGAAAACACTATCTTTATTATCCACCAAACAACATTAAGCACAGAAACTAAAATTCAATTAACGACACGATCCACTCTCATCGGTTTCCCGCCAAATTCCTCCCAGACTTCAGACTTCCAGTACTTCCACAGATAATGATAAAAAATGCGTTTAGAAACTGGAAAGACGAAAGCCCATCCATACAGCCAGTTTTTATCGTTTCAAAATAAAATTCACTGAAATAATTGCAAAGTAAACTCATAAGAAACTCACTCACTAGAAAACATAAAAAACCATGTTTGATTTAAAACCTCCTTAGTGTGGAATGACATATTATACCTACGAGTGAACGCCATATTTTTTTAAACTAAACTCATTACTCCCTTGGGAAAATTACAAATTACCTATTACTCCCGTAGGAATAATTTAGACCGTTGTCCTTCACTATGCCTGCGTACAATACGACGCTTTACGAGCAAGTGTGATGAAAAAAATTACGTCAACTGTCACTTTTGACATTGTCAAAAATGATTACCAAGTCTCGCGGTATTTGTATGAATTTTTTGTTAATTGTTATTAGCGGTAGCCGTAAAAAAAGAGTACAATGTTACTGTACACAAGATAAGCTCTTATGTGGTGGCTCTTGTGTGGTGTGTGTGGTGGTGGTTATGGGCATTTGCTAGGCAAGCGCGCTCCATCGTAGACCACATCTTCGCTTACCATCAGGCGTGATTGTGTTTAAACGCAAGCCTATAGTGTATAATAAAAAAAAGGTCAGCTTATAAAATTTCTACTATACCGAAGCGTCCGTCCCTACGCTATAATAATGTGTATGGGTGTACCTCTGTGCGGGCTGTAGCGGCGCGCCGGGCTGGCGAGGCGGCGCCGCGCCGCCGCGTGCACGCTGCCGTCTGGCTGCACGCCGCACACGCGCCGCAACGTGTGCGCGATGGACGACAGCTTGGCCTCGGCCTCGCGCTTGCCGGCCTCGCACTGCGCGAAGGACGCCTCGAGCGCGCGGCAACGGCCCTCGCTGCCGCCGAGACGGGCCTGAAATATTTTTTATAGGTACAGTCAAGGTCACCAATATGTATTATATACACCACAGAATCCCAAAAATATGTATGCAGACCTTATTACTGCGACGGTAAGGTTGATGTATACATACTATGGGATGAATTCTTTAAAAAGAATGAACATTAGTAATCGGGAAAAACTATGAAACTGTTTAGTTGTGTTGACTGACTGATGTGGCAACAGCGCATTTTTGGAGAACTGGCAACGAAGCCGCAACGCACACTACTAAACACATGCTTAGAGTACGACACTGTGGTCGACCATCAATACATTGACAAGAATAAACAAATACATCGATATCGTTTAAGGCATTATTCAACTGTTGTTTTTTTAACGTAATTTCGCGCAAACAATTATTTAAAAAAATTGCTAACGAAAGTAGTTTCTGTGTAAAATGACGCTTCGTTCGCTAATAATTGGATAAATGAATTAGTATGAAAGTCGAACCACCTTAAAGTGTATAAGGAATTATTCCGATTTTGAGTATAAAATTCTTTTTTGCAGTTCTCTGCACATACCTTCAACTCCTGTATTTGCTGCGTGGCGTCAGCGAGACACACTTCAAGGTTGTGTTTAAGCTCCTCCAGGCGGCGCTCCTTGGACCGGCAGTCCTCCAAGCGGAGCACCAACTCCTGAAAGATACAAGTGGCATAGGAATTTGAGTATTCAAAACAAACTATTTGTGTTTTTATTTTTTTACGGTCATCGCGTTAGAAACTATTTTTCAAATTTCCAACTCAATAAACCACTCTTCACCATGGTATGTTGGAGGTCTGGGTTCGAATCCCAGTTCGAGAATAATTTTTTTTAGTCTTTCTGTATTACGTTTCAGTTTGAAATTTGAAAAATAATTCTAGTATTGATTTCTTTAGACGTTGACGTAGACACCCACAGTACACTAACCTGGTCCCTGGCGACACCGGCCTGGTCCCTGGCGATACTAGCCTGGTCCCTGGCGACTCCAGCCTGGTCCCTGGTGCCACTGACTGGTCCCTGGCGACACCGGCCTGGTCCCTGGCGATACTAGCCTGGTCCCTGGCGACACCAGCCTGGTCCCTGGCGACACCAGCCCGGTCCCTGGCGACACTAACCTGGTCCTTGGCGATACTAGCCTGGTCCCTGGTGCCACTGACTGGTCCCTGGCGACACCGGCCTGGTCCCTGGCGATACTAGCCTGGTCCCTGGCGACACCAGCCTGGTCCCTGGCGACACCAGCCTGGTCCCTGGCGACACTAACCTGGTCCTTGGCGATACTAGCCTGGTCCCTGGTGCCACTGACTGGTCCCTGGGGACACCGGCCTGGTCCCTGGCGATACTAGCCTGGTCCCTGGCGACACTAACCTGGTCCCTGGCAATACTAGCCTGGTCCCTGGTGCCACTGACTGGTCCCTGGCGACACCGGCTTGGTCCCTGGCGATACTAGCCTGGTCCCTGGCGACACTAACCTGGTCCCTGGCAATACTAGCCTGGTCCCTGGCGCCACTGACCTGGTCCCTGGCGACATTAGCCCGGTCCCTGGCGCCACTGACCTGGTCCCTGGCGCGGCAGGCCTCCTCGAGCTCGGCGCCGCGCTGGCGGGCGGCGGCCAGGTCCGCGCGCGCGGCGCCCAGCAGCGCCTCCAGCTCGGCGCCGTGCCGCCGCGCCGCCGCCGCCTCGTTGCACGCGCGCTCGCGCTCCTCGCTCTCGTTCTGGAGCCTACCAACACAACGCACCAGTACCGTTACAATAATACTACTTTTAGACACTCGTACGGAAAATGCGTCATTTTGCACGAACCCCTAGATTCCCAAAGCGGCTATAAGCATGAGGCACTAAAAAAAAATCACAATGAAACCAAAAGCGGTCGGTGAGGCCAGGCCCGCGCGCTCCCGCCGGCGCCTTGAGAAAACTAAAAAGCACTAGGGCGTAAAATCCAACTTTTCGCACAATACTCTAAGACCCTTCCTGGCTCATAATCTTCCCGAGTGGCCCCTGTTCCCTAGAAGTCAGTGCCTTGAGTCTCTGACCTGGACTGCAGCTCCTTGTTGTCGTGGCCGGCCTGCTCCAGCGCGGCGCGCTCCCGCTTGAGCTGCGCCTCGGCGGCGCGCAGCTCGCGCGTCACGTGCTCGCCGCCGCTCTCCGACTCCTTGAGCATGCTCTGGAGACGGGACAGCTCCATCTCCAGAGACGAACGGTTCTCTTCAAGAGCTGCGGAGGAAGTCAACACTTTCATGTAACATTTAGCACGCTTTGGTCCGTTTGCTATTTGAAGTGCTCTCGGAAACTGTTAATTTCCTTTTCTCAAACATAGAAGTTAATATTCGCATTACTTTCAAAAAAAGAAGACACCAAGTAGCACATTTATGGATAGCACGGTTCTCTGCCTAACCCCTTCGTGCGGCAACCCCTTTCTTCCCGGCCTCTGCAATAATGTACTATTGATGCCTTCTTTTATTAATTCAGGAGAAGGACTGTGGACAGCACCGTTTCGCAGTCCACGGTAGCAGCTGTTGCTGTGTTTTCTGGTGGCAGTGGTACTGATGGCAGCTGTACTGGCAGCAGTGCTACTGACGACAGTGCACTGGTGGCAGTGGCACTGATGACAGCTGTACTGGCGGTAGTGGTATTGATGGCAGCTGTACTGGTGGCAGTGGTACTGATGGCAGCTGTACTGGCGGCAGTGGTACTGATGGCAGCTGTACTGGCGGCAGTGCTACTGACGACAGTGCACTGGCGGCAGTAGCACTGATGGCAGCTGTACTGGCGGCAGTGCTACTGACGACAGTGCACTGGTGGCAGTAGCACTGATGGCAGCAGTACTGGCGGCAGTGCTACTGACGACAGTGCACTAGTGGCAGTAGCACTGATGGCAGCTATACTGGCGGCAGTGCTACTGACGACAGTGCACTAGTGGCAGTAGCACTGATGGCAGCTGTACTGGTGGCAGTGCTACTGCCGCCAGTGCTACTGACGACAGTGCACTAGTGGCAGTAGCACTGATGGCAGCTGTACTGGTGGCAGTGCTACTGGCGGCAGTGCTACTGACGACAGTGCACTGGTGGCAGTAGCACTGATGGCAGCTGTACTGGCGGCAGTACTACTGACGACAGTGCACTGGTGGCAGTAGCACTGATGGCAGCTGTACTGGCGGCAGTACTACTGACGACAGTGCACTGGTGGCAGTAGCACTGATGGCAGCTGTACTGGTGGCAGTGCTACTGGCGGCAGTGCTACTGACGACAGTGCACTGGTGGCAGTAGCACTGATGGCAGCTGTACTGGTGGCAGTGCTACTGGCGGCAGTGCTACTGACGACAGTGCACTGGTGGCAGTAGCACTGATGGCAGCTGTACTGGTGGCAGTGCTACTGGCGGCAGTGCTACTGACGACAGTGCACTGGTGGCAGTAGCACTGATGGCAGCTGTACTGGTGGCAGCTGTACTGGCGGCAGTGCTACTGACGACAGTGCACTGGTGGCAGTAGCACTGATGGCAGCTGTACTGGCGGCAGTGCTACTGACGACAGTGCACTGGTGGCAGTAGCACTGATGGCAGCTGTACTGGCGGCAGTGCTACTGACGACAGTACACTGGTGGCAGTGGCACTAATGACAGCTGTACTGGCGGCAGCGGTACCGACCGGCGACGCTGTGCACGGCCTCGTCCCTGGCGCGCGCCGCCTCGCGCCGCTCGTGCTCGGCGCGCTTGACGTGGTCGAGCAGCTCGCGACAGCTGCTGTTGTACTTGTCCCGCTCGGCGATGCAGTTGTTGAGCTGGCGACGGACGTCTGTTAGCTCCTTGCGGAGGCTTTCGGACTCGTTTTCCACTGTGGACAAAGGAGATGGTACATTCTGCACCAGTGTTGTAACTGCGCTTTCCGTTGTCAACAATGTCAAATGTTGTATGTATGTAAGACTCTTTTGTCAAAGATGGACGGAAATACTGGCTTTTCATTTGAAAATGGAACACGAGAAGCACCATGTAAAATTAAAGTGACCAAAGAATAGTACATACAGCCAAGCCAGCCCATTGCGTAAGCAAGTTCTTTTCTATTTTCTTTTTTATTTGGATTCAAAATATTGACGACAGTTACTTTGAAATTTTTATTACACAAATAGTCATGGGTGTCGACTTCATGTAATTTGGCAGTGGTGAGTTCGAATTTGTCATATTTTTTTTAATCCAAGATGGAGTTACAGTTTGCCATTTTTGACACTAAAATGGCGATGGGTGTCGGTTTCATGTAATTTAGCAGCGGTGAGCTAGAATTTGACATTATTGAATCCACGATGACGGATGATAGTTTGACATTTTTCAAATCAAACATTTGTTTTTTTAAGGTTTGATTGTAGATCTAGGGGTCCAGGGGGGCGGCTGCCATGACGGGCTTAAAAAAGATGGCCGAACTCACGCTCCTTCAGCTTCCTGATGGTGTCCTGCAGCTGCGTGTAGGCGGCGTCGTGCCTGTCCTCGGCGAGCGCCAGCTGCGCGCGCGCCTCCTGGCACTCCCGGTTGCCGGCCTCCTTCTCGAGGTGCAGCTCCTTGATGCGGTTCTCGAAGCGCGCGCAGTCGTCCTCCGCGGCCGCCCTGCGCACACAGCGGCGTGAGGGGGGAGGGGGGAGGGCGCGGGGGGCACGGGGGGCGCACCGCCCCGGCCGGCACAACACAAAGAAGGCGCACAGGAGGACCAGCTTCTAACAAAAGCTGATAGAATGAGTCTTCCGCTTGTAAATTGTAACTTTTTTTTTTTAATCTTAATTTAAAGAGCTTCATCGCTTTGCCACGCGATGATGTCGCTCCATTGTGCCAACTGACATAGGAACTATACTACCAACTATCTATGACTTAATCCTATCTTAACCAATTTGTAAAGTGCCCTGGTCTCATCCGCCGTCGGATAGGCCAGCGCACTATTACAACCACCGACTTCGGAAAATAGACTGGTGGTGAACCTTAAGTCATTACGAAACGCCTCGTTCCGGACACACTCCACCATAATATGATAAACATCTTCTATAATATCACACTCTGAATAATTTAGGGAGGGGACTTTGCGCATCATGTATCCAAACTTGTTCAGCAGAATGTGTCCTGAACGCAGCCTCAGTGCTGTAACAACTTCCTGGCGATTGAGCAGACATTCTATCCATGGAATATATACAGGTTCTGGTTGGATCGTTCGATACCAGATACCTTTCTCCTTTGATCTCTGATCAAAATACTCCCTCCAAAGAAGTTGTGTGTAATTCCTAATTATTCCAATACACTCAGTGTAGACAGGTAGCGTGCTACATCTAAGACCATTGTGACAAGCCTGCCTTGCTAACAAATCGACCATATCATTTCCTGGAATATTTATATGAGATGGTATCCACTGAAGTCTTACTATCCTACCTGCCGATGTCAGTTTGCTCAATAAATTCAAGATAGTGTAGGCTATCGGAAGACCTCGAAAGCTCGAGGTGCACCGAGCCAAATGTTGGAGCGCGCTCCTGGAGTCAGTCAAGATAACAAATTTAACGAAGGAAACTGATTCTACGCAGGACAACGCCTCAGCAATGGCTAACAACTCGGCGTGCATTATGGATATATTAAAAATAATCTTTAGTTGCAGTGATACTCCACATTGAGGATCCAAAAATGCTGCCCCCATATCATTTTGTTCCTTTGAGCCATCTGTAAATATTTCGTAGTGGTTGGGGTAGTTATCTAGTAGATTTTGTATAACAATAGACATTAATATTTTTTTATTGAAAGTACGTTTAGGTTTCATAACATCTGAAATTGTAGTTTTAATTAAGTGTGAAAGATCAATTTTATTAACCCATTAAGGAAGTGAGAACATTCCAATACATCTGCTAGAGAAAACTGGAACATCGTTGTATCGACTGTGGGCTACAACTAAAAGAGGTGCCTTCTTCCTCAAACGGTTATCCAAAAGACATGACTCGGAGAGTTCAACCACTATCTTTAAAGTAGAATTGTAACAAACTGAAATGGCTTTGAGCCAGTATTTACCTGCAAGATACTCTCGTCGAACATGCAATGGAGGCAAGCTAAGCTCACTCTCCATTACATGAGTTGGAGTTGTTTTGATGAAGCCCCCAATAATTCGCATTGCTTGATTCTGCACCTTTTCTAACTTGTATAGGTGGCAACGGCTGCTACTATCATATATAAAACAAGCATAGTCGATTCTACTCCGGATTATTGAAATATATAGTCTTCTCAAATGCTTAGGGTGAACACCCCAATTCGGTCCGGTGAGAACTTTAAATATATTCAGAAATTTCTGCAGCTTTTGTGTCAATTCGTTGATGTGTTTACCCCATCTAAGCGAGCGATCCAACCACACCCCTAGATATCTCACTGTATCCACTACTTCCAATACATTATTGCTCAGACCTACATTGACAAGATCCCTGCATACACCCTTCTTGAAGATGCATATTTTAGTCTTAGGAATAGAGATATCTAATACAGTCGCCAAAAATATTAAGAGCAATTCGCAATGCCATCTCAGCTTCGAGAATGTTGCGTCTGGAGACATAGATTACATAATCATCAGCGTATTGACTATAAAATGCACCCTCAATTTGCACAAATATGGTAGCCACATTAAAAAGCAGAGGAGACAGCGGGTCGCCCTGGGCCAGACCACGATTTTTATTAAAAAGCAGAGGAGACAGCGGGTCGCCCTGGGCCAGACCACGATTTTTATTAAAAAGCAGAGGAGACAGCGGGTCGCCCTGGGCCAGACCACGATTTTTATTAAAAAGCAGAGGAGACAGCGGGTCGCCCTGGGCCAGACCACGATTTTTATTAAAAAGCAGAGGAGACAGCGGGTCGCCCTGGGCCAGACCACGATTTTTATTAAAAAGCAGAGGAGACAGCGGGTCGCCCTGGGCCAGACCACGATTTTTATTAAAAAGCAGAGGAGACAGCGGGTCGCCCTGGGCCAGACCACGATTTTTATTCCTACTTATTACAGTATTGTCCACATTTATTTGGAGGGTTCTTTCTTTGAGAAAGTTCCACAAAGACTTACAAATTCTTGAACCCACACACAGCTTGCTTAAATTATCCAGGAGGCTAATTATATCTATATTATTGTATGCATTATCTATACCAATAAAGCAACCCAGTGTGATCATATTTTTGGAAAAACCGGTTTGAATTCTACTCACTAAGCGAGCTAGGCTGTCCAGACATGAATGAGACTTACGAAAACCTACTGTATCCTCGGAAAATTTATTGTGTCTCTCTAAACCATTCCAATCGTTTGCATAGAATAGTGAGAAATATTTTGCAGATACATGAAACTAATGAGATAGGTCGCAATGATGAACTGGACAGTGGGTCTCTCCCAGGCTTTGGAATCAGGACTATGTTAATTTCTCTCCACTGGCGAGGTATAAAACTGTGAGTAAAAAAACGGTTATAGAGGTCCACCAACATTGTTTTACCATTACTGGGTAAGTACTTAACCATGGAGAATGATATGCAGTCAGAACCCGGAGCAGTATCTTTTGATTTAATGCAGGAGTTAAGTTCTTGGATTGTAATCTTCTCCTCAATGATGGAGCAGTTTACTGGAAACACTGGCTCGGAAGCGGAAACAAAACTCAGGGTAAGGTCATATAAGAGACGAGTTGCCTTATCCTTATCTACATGAAATTTGGGTGATCTATAACCTTTTAACCACCTTATTCGATGCCACATATCAGCTACGGAGGACACTTCATCTAACGAACTACAGAAATGTTGCCAACCTTTACTTTTACTATTTCGAATATTTCTCTAAGCTTCTCGATTTTTTTCTTGAAGACAAGTAACATTTTGCGGTGTTGGATTACGTCTAAATTTTGTGCCAATCGGCGGTGAGCTACGATTTGAGTTAAATTTTGATTCCAATACGGCTTAGGCTTAAATAAACTGGTGGGATTATTACTAATTTTAATAGATGGGATGCTAATATCTGCAGCCTTATTTAAATTATCTAAAAATATATCATAGGCGTTTTGAAGATTTTCAGGTAAAACTACGTTTGTAAAACAGACTTGTAAATGCTTTGTATAAGCATCCCAATCAGCCTTTTTAAAATTTCTTTTACATGTGGGTTGCAAGTTTGACCCTACTTCTATCGAAATTTTAATTACCAAATGACTACCTAAGGACTCCTGAAAAACTCGCCATTTGAGGGATAAAGATATATCAATAGAAGCCATAGACACATCTGGAGATGACTCGCGTAAGCAGCCATGCACAAAACTAAACCGAGTTGCACTGCCGTCGTTTAATGTAACGAAACTGCTGTCCACAATAGCATCAAAAATTTGAGTGCCTCTGGTATCAGTTTTATTTGGTCATCACAATTTATTTGTTTCGTACATTCCTGATGAGTGTTGTTTACTTCATCTGTTAAGACTGGTGAATCCGTCTCGTCAGTCTGAGTTGGGTCTTCTTCCATACTTCACAATGTTCATATTCCAGCGCTCTGACCGCGTAGGTAGCTCGCACGCAGTGCACAATGCACCGGCGAATCGAACCGGTGCTAACGCTCGGTGGTAACTACTATTAAGCGCAGATAACAGAATTAAATCTGCACGTAAACACGACTTAACCGTACAAAGCGTCCGGCCGAACTGTAAATTGTAACTTGCAGCTTAATAAATCAAGGCCCAGAAGGGCACCTTTCTTACCAACCGACAAGAATGGGGGACAGCGAATTTTGTCTTCGCCCCGACCGGCAAAAGTCCACGGTACGTAAAGGTAAAGGGAGATTAAAGGCTACATGTTTCTGAACATTTTAGGGGTTAACAGGATTACGATTCGGTGGGTCTCATAACGTCGCAGCAGATTGTGCACTAGAATAAATATAGTCGAAACATCACGACTCGTAACTCTACACTACCTAAAAGAGAACAACTAAGCGCTTTTAGCCGAAACAAATTACTGTCGGACATTAGACATCTGCAAAACCAGTTAAGGAACCCTCAAGGAGGAACTCCGCAAAAAGTTGCGCGTCCGATGGATTGGTCATGTCACCAACGTCGATGTTCTCCAGCGAATCGGTAAAAGGGTTGAACTTGTCCGGACGATCAAGCAAAGGAAAGTCGCGTACTTGGGCCACATCCTCCGAAACCAACAGTACCGTCTTTTACGGACCATCATGATGGCCAAAATAGCCGGAACAAGGAAGGTCGGAAGACGGAAAATGTCATGCCTCCGTAACATCAGGGAGTGGACGTAACATCAAGACAGTAGAGCAGCTATTTAGACTGGCTATGAATAAGGAAAGATTTAAAGAGTTGACTGTAAACCTTCAGTGATGAAGTGGCACTATAAGAAGAAGACCAGTTAACAGTGACCCCCCACTCACTTGGCCTCCTCGAGGCGCGTCTTGAGAGCCGCGAGCTCGTCCTTGAGCTGGTTGACGTGGCCGCGGTCCTGGCCAGCGCGCGCGGCCGCGTCCCGCTTGACGCGCTCCAGCTTGTTCTGCGAGCAGTCCAGGACCCGCTTCGCTTCCTCCAGACGCTCTATGAGAGCCTGCTGCTCCTGGTGGGCTGGAAGGAAACATGGTCGGTACAGGGCCGGTTTAGCCGTTCCCTGTATTCAATGTGCATTTTCAAGAAAACTGTGTACCCATTACTTTTAAGGGTTCCGCACCTCAAAAGGACAAACGAAACCCTTACAGGATCACTTTGTTGTCTGTCTGCCTGTCAAGACCCTTTTTCTCTGGAACGCGTGGAGGTAGCATGCTGAAATTAATATCGAATACTCAAGCCTGCAGTCCCTTGAAGCTGTGAAAAAAATCTAACTTCTAAGTTTTTTTTTTTTATACAACGAGGAAGGCAAGCGAGCAAGTGGGTCACCTGATGGTAAGTGATCACCACTGCCCATAGACACCCGCAACCCCGGAGGGTTTGCAGATGCGTTGCCAACCTAGAGGGCTAAGATGAAATGCCTCTTGTGCCCGTAATTACACCGGCTGTCTTACTCTCCACACCGGAACACAACAGTGCAAGCACTGCTGCTTAAGTCAACGCAATCAAAAGATACAGTCATTAGAAAGGTTGTTTCCATACAAATTGCCGTACCCTGAAAACCTAAAGGGTACTTTCACTTGTCCTAGAAACTTGCAATTTGATATGAATGTAGCTCTTATAGCACAACCACTCAGAAAAATTTCAAAATCCCTAATTTTTATGCCTGTCTATAAATTTCAAAAACCGATATAAGATGACCCCAAAATGCGTACATTTTGCTTAGGAGCAGGGCTCTGCTACTGGACACTGGACAACTTAAAACACTGGGGAAAAGCGTTAAAACCGTTATACGAAACCCTCGTGCGCAAGTCCGACTCGCACTTGTCCTGTTTTTTACTCTTACCCATGATAAGAGCCTGCTGCTTGTCGCTCTCCGCGCGCAGCATGGCTTCGTCATGCTGCAGTATGAGCTGGTCGCGCTGCACCAGCAGTTTTTTCTCTCGCTCGCGCGCGCCGGCGTCGCTGGCTTCCTTCTCGCTCGTCAGCGCTGCTATCGTTTGCGATAGCTTGTGCTCGAGCGATTGGCGGAGTTGTTCCTGTATTGAAAAAAAAATCAGCCTGGGCATTGATATAAACTTTGGTACATTTTGAACACAGGAACGGCGGAGCAAGTCCACCGGCCGTGAGCGGTGCACGGCGTGCGCGCGGCTCATATTGCTGGCACTGATTAGTGCCAGAAAACTGGCAGCAAAAATGGAGTAGAGCTTGTCCACCAGCGTTACGGTCTGACTAACCATTTGAATACGGGATACGGGTTCAAATTCCTACCAAAAAATGCTTTTTCACTTAATAAGCTAGAAAGCTTTTTTTTAATAGTCTGTCAAGGATGAAAACGTGAACGGAACATGGTGAAAAACCGAAGGATAGTTTCATAGTTCCGCTGAACTCCAGTTTCTTGTACAGGCGAGCTATTTGACTTGAGCGGGAAACACAAAGTTATTTATATCGGGGTAGAAGGAAAGTTCATTACGCGTTCCATCTCCCGACCGCTTTCCACGTGCGACGTCAGGTTTTAAAAACAAAACACTACCTACCAAAAACAAAGCCTCCTGGCCGAAGTGGCTGAGAGGCGGGACAGTAACCTTATCGGGAACTGGTCCTTGCTTCATTTAGGTTAATGTACTAACACAGTTATTTAAGACTTGTGTTACTAACAATTTTATAGACACCAGTTTTATTGTGGTCTAAATTAAATAAATATTTTTATTATTATTGTATGTTGCACCCCGTCACGAGACAACAGTGTCCCGGACCTTTGGGAGGCGTGCGCGGAGTCGAAGGCAACGCGTAGAGGCCCTTACGACAATTTAATGAAGAGAGAGGGATATATAGAGCGGACGACGTCCCTGACCGCGCCATAGGGACACATATTATTATTATTATTATTAAAAAAGCTGGAGCTGTTATTCGAGGTATTTCCTCACTAAATTACACTCGTGACGTCAAAATACTTACGCAAACATTACACGCTCGGTTCCCATACAAAACGACGAACTCTTTCCTTCTATCCCCATAATCCCGATATACGATAGTTCTGTGTGGTGAAGAAGAATAGTAAGAGGTCCCCTGTAGATGTACCTTCTCCTTGAGCTTGATAGTAAGAGGTCCCCTGTAGATGTACCTTCTCCTCCTTGAGCTTGATAGTAAGAGGTCCCCTGTAGATGTACCTTCTCCTCCTTGAGCTTGATAGTAAGAGGTCCCCTGTAGATGTACCTTTTCCTCCTTGAGCTTGACAGTAAGATGTCCCCTGTAGATGTACCTTCTCCTCCTTGAGCTTGATAGTAAGAGGTCCCCTGTAGATGTACCTTCTCCTCCTTGAGCTTGATAGTAAGAGCTCCCCTGTAGATGTACATTCTCCTCCTTGAGCTTGATAGTAAGAGGTCCCCTGTAGATGTACCTTCTCCTCCTTGAGCTTGATAGTAAGAGGTCCCCTGTAGATGTACCTTCTTCTCCTTGAGCTTGATAGTAAGAGGTCCCCTGTAGATGTACCTTCTCCTCCTTGAGCTTGATAGTAAGAGGTCCCCTGTAGATGTACCTTCTCCTCCTTGAGCTTGATAGTAAGAGGTCCCCTGTAGATGTACCTTCTCCTCCTTGAGCTTGATAGTAAGAGGTCACCTGTAGATGTACCTTCTCCTCCTTGAGTTTGATAGTAAGAGGTCCCCTGTAGATGTACCTTCTCCTCCTTGAGCTTGATAGTAAGAGGTCCCCTGTAGATGTACCTTCTCCTCCTTGAGCTTGATAGTAAGAGGTCCCCTGTAGATGTACCTTCTCCTCATTGAGCTTGATAGTAAGAGGTCCCCTGTAGATGTACCTTCTCCTCCTTGAGCTTGATAGTAAGAGGTCCCCTGTAGATGTACCTTCTCCTCCTTGAGCTTGATAGTAAGAGGTCCCCTGTAGATGTACCTTCTCCTCATTGAGCTTGATAGTAAGAGGTCCCCTGTAGATGTACCTTCTCCTCCTTGAGCTTGATAGTAAGAGGTCCCCTGTAGATGTACCTTCTCCTCCTTGAGCTTGATAGTAAGAGGTCCCCTGTAGATGTACCTTCTCCTCCTTGAGCTTGATAGTAAGAGGTCACCTGTAGATGTACCTTCTCCTCCTTGAGCTTGATAGTAAGAGGTCCCCTGTAGATGTACCTTCTCCTCCTTGAGCTTGGTGATGTTCTCCGCGGAGCTGCGCTTGATGTTGGCGATGACGCTCTGGTACTCGGCCTCCTTCTTGCCGGACTGCTGCTGCATGGCGCTGCGCGTCTCGCGGACCTTGCGCTCGCTGCTCTCCAGCTCCTTGCTGAGGCGGGCTATTTGGCCTGGGGAAAGAATAACAGAAATAATAACAGTTAGTAGGTATAGATGAATTACCGAGACCGTGGAATTGCATATGTAGTGGTATTGTGTGTTTACAGACATTCCATATTTGAAATTTCTCTTTTCCCGTACTATCGGTATAAAAAGAGGCTTGTAATAATTATATTGAAGAAGAAAATTCCAAAATAACGCCAGTGTCAAATTCAAAATATTATTTACGTTGTGCGTATATTTTAACGACTGCTTCTCCTTTTCATGCGAACCGTACAACCACTACAAGTGCAATTCCAAGCTCTCACTAATTCATCTATAGTATACGAGAATGGACGAGAGTCGCTGAATGGAACGAAGACCCAAAACGGACACTAGAGAGCGCAGCAGACCATCTCAGCGCTGGATGGATGATACCGCCTGCGGGGAGTCTCACCGCATGCTGTATATCGACCGAGTTATCGACTTATGAGTTTCACTAGTCAATATACCGCCTGCGGGGAGTCATCGCATCAAAATTCAAAATTTTATTCAGCGAATAAGTAGTTGAATGCTCTTTTACACATCATTTTTTCGAGTCTACCAGCGCTTTCGGAAAGACCATGATTGCCAAGAAGAATGCGCCCCAAGAAACTTGGCACGAAGTCATTTTTTCTAAAAACAAGTTACATCAGATCTTACAATACGTAACCACAGATAAATTACACAAAGAAAGCTCACTCTATCATTAAAAAAAATAAAGAGAAAAAAAAACCGTATTTTAGAAAAAAAGTGTAAAAAAAAAATTATTAGAACAGCAAAACCAGAACACTTTAATTTATTGGCACGTTTTAATTGAGCAGGAGATGTATAGGGTCTCCAGGTCAAATATCTTTAGAATTACAAGGGGATGTATAGGGTCCCAGAATTAATACTATAATATGATACTTAATCTAAATGGCTTAGAGATCGTCTCTAGGGTTAATTTAAACTAAATTTAAAATCAGCAGAGGTGTAAAACGCCTCCACGCCCAAATAATAAGTATAATAATACATATACATAAACTGGAGCTGTATATGCTCTCCAAATGTCAAATAACAAAATTGATGAAATATACATTTCATGTCAAATAAATAAAACATTATTTGTCAATTATATATAATCAGTACGCATCGGACAACGGCAACAGGGTTATCAACTAATGTAACTGAGCCTTAATTTGCACACCTTTGTGGTTCTCCTGCTGGAGCAAGGCGTCCCGCAGGTCGCGGTCCAGCTGCGCGCGGCGCGCCTCGGCGTCGTCCAGCAGGTTGGCCGTGTCGAACAGCACGGCCTCCAGCGCGTCCTTCTCGGCGCGCACGCTCGCCAGCTGCTCTTGCAGGTGCTGCTTGTCTTTGTCCAGGCTGTCTATTAGTATCTGTGTAGAATGTAGAAAAAACTGGGTGTCAAAGATAGAAGAAGGTATAATAGACTGCATCTTTTTTAACATGAAACTACCGTGAGACTCAATCATAGTGAAATAAAAACGGATCACTCGCGTATATAAGTCGAGCTTAGCCCGACATGTTTCGGACTAATTCGTAGTCCTTCCTCTGGGAGCGCACGACCCAGCGGCGGCGCGCAGTGTGCGTCTCGCCGCCGCTGGGTCGTGCGCTCCCAGAGGAAGGACTACGAATTAGTCCGAAACATGTCGGGCTAAGCTCGACTTATATACGCGAGTGATCCGTTTTTATTTCACTAAGACTGCATCATATTCAACTGTCAAAAGTTTGTAACTGACAGATTGGTTCTTGGAAGTGAATTTAGTGAAATGTGTAAAAAATATAGTGATTTTTCTTCCCGCCCGCCGCCGCTTAAAGAACTTTTAAAGAACATTGAAACATAACACAACAAAAACATTGAACAATAAACATAAAAGTGAAACATTAAAATCTGCAAAGTGTCTTCAAGGAAACTAAAATTATGGCTTATAGGTCTCCGCAACTGGACCTAGAGACTTTAAATTTGGCAAACATATACCTTGAGTATCCTAGAGGTGCACTAACTAGCGATTTTTCGAAATTCCCACGGGATAGGGAGCTAGCCCATTTTGAAATAGTTCACGGGGCAAAGACGCCGGGCATAAGCTAATTATTCCATAGGTCGCCAAAGGCACCAGCTCACCTGCTTCTCCTCCCCGTGCTTGACGTGGTCCCCCAGCGCGCGGTTGACGCGGCCGATGGTCTCGCCGGCCTGCTCCAGCCGCTGCTGCAGCCGCATGATCTCCTCGTTCAGGGTGTCCTTCTTACGGACCATGGCTGTCAGCTGAGAGCTCAGTTCGCCGCGCTCTCTGTACACAAATGGCTGGGCCGTGTTTTATAAAGCTACAAGTTACAAGCGGAAGTCTCTTTATAGATAGAACGTGACTTCCGCTTGTAAATTGTAACTTGTAGCTTTATAAAACACGGCCCTGGTTGCATGTGCATACAGGGTGGGATAGGATATTGACGGGTTTGTAACCCCTAACCCAATTATAACCTGACCAACTTAGAAAAGTTGAAAACCCCCGACATGACTTGCCATTTGAATTTACTGGTGACAGCACGTGTTAGTGTCAGACCTGCGAAATTTAGTGGCCTAGTGCTAATTTCTCGGTGTTTTGTTGTGTTACTCCACTGCATCGGGTATCAGTAAGTGTTTTAACCCATTCTCGTACGCTGTTAACCCCGCAATGTCAAATAACATCCCTCCAAAACCTCCGGACATAACCTCCATGGAGGTGTCGGCTTCTGGCGACCCCCCGATTGCCGCGTCGCTAGACTCGGACTCGGAGGGGCCGTGGGAATCTGCGGCTACCCCACGGAGGGCAGCTACCACGGAGAACACCCTAACCTCAAAGAGGGTCGAAAATACACCTCCAAGGATGTGGGTCCTTTCTTCGTACACGTATCCAGAATAGAGTCTAGCCCTTCCTCTGGTGCAACATTAAACTCCATAAAATTTGGCCAGGTCATGATTAATGCGCGTGTGCAAAACATTTCGCGTGAAGGAGTCAAAAAGATTGGTCGAAACCGTGTTAGCGTCGAGTTCTTGTCTGCGGAATCGGCAAACAAGTTCCTTACAGACCCTTTGCTATCAGCGAACAAATTTGAGGCATCCATACCAACCTTCAACATTACACGCATGGGCATAGTGCGCGGAGTCCCCACAGACGATCCCCTCGATGAATTCGCGAACAATGTTGAGTTACCTGTCGGTTGCGGAGAGATCCTTAGAGCTAGGAGGCTTAATCGGAAAGTTCACAAAGCGGACGGAGTGGAATGGGTTCCCACTGGGACTGTTGTACTAACTTTCAGCGGTCAAATTCTGCCAAGCAGAATTTATTATTGTTACACCTCCATGGTTGTCGAGACCTACCAGCTCCCCACTATACAGTGCCATAGTTGCTGCAAATTTGGTCATGTAGCAGACCAATGTCGATCAAAGCCCAAGTGCTATAAATGTGCACAGGACCACACTGGCAAAACCTGCAACACGCTGGAAGACCGTGCTTCGTGCCTTTTCTGCTCGGGCAGACACTTTGCCACGAGTAAGACCTGCCCAGAGTTCACACGGCAAAAAACCATCAAGGACACTATGTCCCAAGAAAATATCTCCTACTATCAGGCTAGTGAACGATTCCCCCTCGTGAAAAGGACTTACGCAGACGCTGCCCATTCTCAGCCCCACTCTCAGGATGATCCTTTCCCTTCACAACCATCCCCCTCCAATAGCTCCTCCCACCCCGAAAGAACTTCATATAGACAGACGGTCTATATCCAAAGATCCCCCGTCGCCCTCTAACACAGGGTTATGACCAAGCAGCCCATAAGGCTATAATCGGAGAGCGGGACCCCCCTCCACCGAGGAATGGTGCGGCTCTACAGTTCACAAACACCATCCCCTCCCACTCCCAAGGATCCCCAGCCTCATCTGGCGACAATCTGCTAGATATGTTGCTGTCCTTGCTGATCAATATGTTCAGCAAAATGGACGATTTCCCCCTACCGCCCAACGTTGCCAGTAAACTTACCCAATTTCTCCAAATCATAAACATTCCATCTCGTTCAGTGGAATAGCCACAGTCTTCGTCCTAAACAACATGAAATTCTTCAAATCGCTTCCTCATTCGACCCGGTTGCCTTTGCCATTTCGGAGACCTGGTTGGTCCCAGGATCCCGGTTTCGGGTACCTGGGTATGCTTGCCTCCGTGATGACAGAGATGACGGCTACGGAGGAGCCGCCCTGCTTATCAAATCTTCTGTTCTATATTCTCTTATAAACCTTCCCCCTATCCCATCTGGAATTAATGCTGTCGCCGCCAAAATCATGCACTTTACTGTCCTTTCCATCTACATTTCTGACCCCCAATCTATACACATTTCAGACCTAGATATCTTATTCTCCGCCCTACCGGGCCCTTTTCTTATTTTAGGTGATTTTAACTGCCATCATCTTATGTGGGGAAGCGCAGAATACGACTCCCTAGGCTGTGAGCTCGCAGACCTCATGGAGGATAACAACATCTGCCTACTAAACGACGGCTCCCCGACACGCAGAACAGCCCCTGGTCAGAATCCTAGTGCGGTCGACCTCTCAATGTGTTCCCCCAGTCTTAGCTCCCTTCTCTCTTGGTCGGTTCTTTCCGACTCTCACGGCAGTGATCACCTACCCATCTTAATTTCCTTCCCATCGTCCTTTTCTCAACCCAGTTATCCTTCATTCACCAAGAAGTACCTCTTAGCCAAGGCAGATTGGCATCAATTTGCAATGGAGACAGACACGGCAATCAATGACATGCCCACTGTGACCGCAGGAAACGCTCTGCACTGCCATGACAAATTTGTCGAAGCCCTTAAAATTTCGGCTGATAAGAACATTCCCCTTAAAAAAAGGTTCAAGGCAGGCAGGTCCTCTCCCCCTTGGTGGGATTCCGAATGTTCTGAGATGATTCGACAAAGGAAGAAAGCTGAACAGAATTACTGCAGAAATATGTCCATAGACAACTTTCTCGCTTTTAAAAAGGTAGCGGCCTTGGCGAAACGTATGTTTCAAAAGAAAAAAAGACATGGGTGGATAGATTTCTGCCATAGCATATCTCCTCGCACTCCGGCGTCACTTCTCTGGAAAGCTATAAAACGTTACCGTGGATCGTACATAACCCGAGACCTTTCTAGTAACGACCCCTCTGTGTGGTTAAAACCATTTATTGACGCGCTATCTCCCTCATTAGTCCCCGACTTAAATTCACTCCCCTCCTCCTACCCGTCTAACTGTCCCCCTAACAATTTTGACCAACCATTTTCCTGGCAGGAACTCTTGTCCTCCTTGGACCATCTTAAAAATTCGTCTCCTGGCCCTGACAATATCCCCTACTCTTTTATATGCAAATCTGGTCAAATAACAAAAAAATACTTTCTGGATCTTATTAATTCTTTTTTTGACCACGGTTTCGTTCCAGATGCTTGGAAGAAACAAGTTATTATCCCCATCCCCAAGCCAGGAAAAGATCCCCTCCTGCCTACATCCCACCGCCCCATCGCATTATCGTCGTGTTTACTTAAAGTAATGGAACACATGTTAAAAAAACGTCTTGAGTGGTTTGTGGAGTCTAATAAAATTCTGGCCAAGAGTCAATTTGGTTTTCGGCGGGGAATGGGCACCATGGATAGTCTCGCTATTTTAACCACAGACATCAGGATCACCCATTCGAAGAACGAGTTCCTTGTCGGGGCGTTTTTGGACATCTCATCTGCCTATGACAATGTGATTCTCTCCTTACTCAGAGATAAATTATCTAAGCTGAGTTTGCCGCAGAAGCTAATCCATTTCATTTGCAATTTTCTTATGGATAGAACAATCGAAGTAAGACACCGTGATGTTCTTTCCCCTCCGAGGTCTGTTTGGAAAGGCCTACCACAAGGATCCGTACTTAGTCCATTGCTGTACAGCCTGTATACACACGATCTAGAAGAGGCTGTGACTCCTTTCTGCAACATCCTGCAATATGCAGACGATATAGCTCTGTATTCCTCCGCCCACTCAGTCGAGCTAGCCACGAGTGACCTCAATCAAGCTCTCTTTTATCTGGGAGACTGGCTTTCGGCTCATGGTCTCTCTCTTTCAGTCTCCAAATGTTGCGTAGTTCCTTTTACTAGAAAGAGAGCCTTCCCCCCCATAGAAGTAGCTTTTAACAACCAACTGATCCCCGTTAATAATAAAGTTAAGTTTCTGGGTGTTATTCTCGACTCTCGTCTTTCCTGGTCTCCCCATATTACCTTCACAGCCCAAAAGTGCCAGTCTAATATAAACATTTTACGATGTCTTTCAGGTGTTTGGTGGGTTGCTCACCCCTATTCCCAAAAACTTCTTTATAACGCTATAGTCCGCAGCGTCCTGGATTATGGCTCGTTTGCCCTGGAACCTTGCAGTAAGGTGGCTTTGGGCAAGCTAGATAAAATCCAGTTTCAATCCCTAAGGGTTATTCTGGGAGCAATGAAATCTTCACCAACCAACACCCTACAAGTGGAAGCTGTAGACCCACCCCTTTCTCTTCAGAGGCAATATCTGGCTGACCGATTTTTTCTTAGACTTTCCCTTCTAGTTGATCATCCCCTTATACCAAAACTCCAGGAACTCTCGTCTCTTGTTTCTGATAGCGGATTCTGGTTTAACAAAAACCCCCCTTGTTTGATTAATAGCTTCCGCAAATTCACAGCCCTCCCAGACCCTTCCTTTTCTTGCTCACTGTTGCCTCTGTTTTCTACTTCTTACGAAGCTCTTATTTTCCAGCCTTCCATAATTCTTAACTTTGGTATAGCAAAGAATGAACCAGGTGCTAACGTTTCCTTTGGCCATAAAATTAACGCACTCTACCGCGGCTGGACGAAGATTTACACTGATTCTTCTCGCCTCTTGATCTACGGGCCAGTGGGCGCAGCAGTCTGGATTCCGAAAGACTCTAACATCTTAAGCTTCAAATGCCCTCCCTTTACATCAGTTTTTACGGGTGAATTAGTAGCGATCCTGGAAGCCATAAAATATGTAAATGCACATGGGATATGCAGGTCAATTATCTTTTCAGATTCCCTTAGTGGCTTGCAGTCCATCAAGGCTAATCCCTTTCTAGCCAAATTATTTTACCCCATAGTTTTTTTAATCAGGCAAGCCTTGCACGAATGTCATCTCCGCAACTTTGATGTATCTTTGGCCTGGATCCCCAGCCATTCTGGAATTAAGGGCAATGAGATTGTCGACACTCTCGCTAAAGAGGCTATAGAAATTGGCAGCCTAGAGCATTCCCATTGTTACTTTTACGATCTCTTTTCCTCTGCCAAGTCAGAACTCGATGCTAACTGGGCCCGACAGTACGAGCGTTCGTTGTTGGACAAAGGCCGTTATTACGGTGACATCCAACCGAACATCCCTTCTAAGCCTTGGTTTTTCCGGTTCCGCCAAGTTAACAAACAGACTACATCGGTTATTTGCAGACTGCGCATTGGTCATACCTGTACTCCCTCCCGCCTGTACAGGTGGGGTATTGTCCAATCCCCCCTCTGTTCATGTGGCCTGGAGGAGGGTACTGCAGAACACATTATTTTCGACTGCCCCATTAGATCAGCTTCCCTCTACAACATACTTCCTTCTTGTGTTCCCAAACCTATCAACCTTAAAACCCTTTTACTACTCGCATCCACTAATAAAAAAGTCCTTAACTCCTTAATCAAATTCATTACGAAAGAAAAAATCAAACTTTAGGCGCTTTTTCCGCTTTTGTCTCTCCTATTGTGAACCGATCTCTGTAATTGTATAAATGTTTTGTGCTGTCTATATGTATTGTGTATGTCCATTTCAGGTGCACAACAAACACATTTAACTACCCCCATCTTGGAACCAACAAATTAAAAACTGGTCAAACACGTCATACATTATGCTGTTGTCAGGAGTCATTGGCAGAAATGGTCTAATGGCTAACCCATAAAGCGACCGGTTGCCATAATCAAAAAAAGTTGAAGTTGAACCCCCGACATTGTCATTTCAAAGTTCAATATTTTAAAAACGGGTAAACCATGTTATGGAGTTTAGCTAAGAACCATCTCGATTAAACTAGCTTTCGATTAAAAAAAACCGCATCGAAATCGGTAAATCCACAGATACACAAATCACACTAATAACACTCCTCTTTTTAAACCCCGACGAAAAAGAGGAGTGTTATAAGTTTGACCTGTGTATCTGTGTATCTGTCTGTGGCATCAGAGCTCCCAAACGAATGGACAGATTTCGATGCGGTTTTTTAATCGAAAGCAAGTTTAATGGAGACAGTTCTTAGCCAAGTATCATTTTTTTTATACAACGAGGAAGGCAAGCGAGCAAGTGGGTCACCTGATGGTAAGTGATCACCACTGCCCATAGACACCCGCAACTCCGGAGGGTTTGCAGATGCGTTGCCAACCTAGAGGGCTAAGATGAAATGCCTCTTGTGCCCGTAATTACACCGGCTGTCTTACTGTCCATACCGGAACACAACAGTGCAAGCACTGCTGCTTAGCGGCAGGATTAACGAGTAAGATGGTGGTAGCAATCCGGACGGACCTCGCACAAGGTCCTACCACCCGCAAATTAAAATCAGTTACCCCGTTTTTGAAATATTGAAAATTGAAAAGACAACATCGGTGCTTTTCCAACTTTTCTAAGTTGGTTAGATTACAAATAATCTCTTCTGAGAATTCCAATCTCCCACTAACCTAACAACCTGTCGAAGCTCCAACTCCACTTTCTCTCTGTCTCCCTCGACGAACTTAATCTTCTCCTGCAGTGACGCCTTATCTGCCTCCAACTCCATCCGAGTCTGTTCTGCTGAGAGCAGCTCTTTGCGTAGGGAGTTCAGATCGCCCAGTTGTTCGGAGGACTGACTGGAGAGGGAGGACTTTTCATCTTCCAGCTGGTGGTAGGAATACAGTAGGTATGTTTAGTATTTAGCACCTAACTATGTTAAGTGAATGCAAAATAGGAGTTTGACTAAAATTTCATCATTAAAACAAGTTTAACGCTACATACAATGACAATGCAAAGAAAAATCCGTTAAGCAGCTGGACTTGAACCAGCAACCTCGGTAATCCGTACCACGCTCCACCAATTAAGCTATACTTAACGTTGGTGTACCTAACGAATTTTTCAATGCCTTGTGTCATATACTTTTTTTTTTTTTTTAGTTTAACGCTGTCTTAAGGCTCCTCCTGCGCTTACGTCCTGCCAGAATGGAAGAAAATAGAGGAGCACTAGGAACTTGGGAAGAATTATTTCAGATACTATCACGAAATGAGGTACTTTTAACATGAAACTTTAACTTTTTTCATACGTGAGTGAGCCGTTTATTTCACTATGAAATGAGGTAATTTAACAAAAAACAAAAAAGTAAGAAAACCAATTGTTTTTGTTTGTTGTTTTGTATTAAAGATTATAAAATTTGATATTTATTCAGATAATAAATGCAGTAGTAACATGGTTACAAGTGGAAAAATAGGACTTTGGATTTTTTTTCTCTGCTTTCCTTTCGCTAAAATGGATTTCGAGGAAAACTGATTACTTCTAACAGATGATGACATATTTTTTTCTTATAAGAAAAATGTGACGTTACAATGTATAACATGGTGACCAAACCAATTATTTCACAAAAAAATACAAAGGAGGCTTAATGTTGAGCACAGAGGGTCGAGCACGACTTTACGAAAGCTGCGTAACGTTACGGTTATCGTATCGAGATCGAGAAACTTCATACTAAATGTTAGTTCCAAATACGCTAACGGGCGGGCGCTGATCCAAACGTCATACAAACTTGACAACGTTTACTATTCGACTTTACGTTACGCAGCATTCGTAAAGTCGTGCTCGACCCTCTGGATGTAAATGCAATTTAACGGACGAATTATAAATAGATGTAGATTACAAACATTGCAAATTACATGAAAAGTTTGTAATAAAGACTACATCTCCAACGCTGCGCTGGAGGATAATTTTGTTCTGAATCAAATAACAATTACCTAGAAACATAGTGACACCAAAAATTACAAGCATTGCCGACCGCTTTTTAGAAACAAAATAAAATCCTAAACTTACATGCTTGACTTCCTCCTGGAGCTTCTTTCTGTCGTTCTCCAAGTTCCTGATGGCCGCTTGTAACTTGTCGGTCAGGTCTTGCAAGTCGCGTCTCTCTAGTAGAGTCCTCTCCAGCTCTACCTCGAGTTCACCTGCACAAGAAAAGTAGACATGAATTGGTGCTAATGCTAAACATGTGTAATCTAGTGCGGTCTCTGTCATTTTCCACCAATGAGAGACAAGCTACTGGCCTGGGATTGGCGGAATATTTCACGGGGGCAAAGCCGCGGGGCATGCATAAGCATTCATATAAACTTATTTTAACTAAAATGCCGTTAAAGTTCGTTTGTCTTTTTTTGTCACATTGACATTTCCGTTCTGTAAAAAGAAGACAGAACCTATTTTAACTAATGGAGGCTTGACTAATGTTTATGAATAGGTAGGTAACTAGCTTATGCCCCGCGGCTTTGCCCCGTGAAATATTTCAAAATGAGCTAATTCCTTATCCCATGGGAATTTCGAAAAATCCGTTCTTAGTGCACCTCTAGGATACTCAAGGTTGCCAAAATGCAAGTATCTAGGTCCAGTGATTTAGGCTGTGCGTTGTCTGTCAGGCAGTCAGTCACGATACTGTTTTATAGGTATAGATTTTAACTAAAATGCCGTTAAAGTTCCTATGTCCTTTTTTGTCTCATTCACATTAGATTAGATTATATCATAAATTGTATAATGTCAAGTTAGGAGAATTTATATTGAAATTGCCAAAATAATTTTATAATAATAATTGGATGACACAAATCCGCTAGTAAGAAGAGGACGAAACCTATTTTAACTAATGGAGAAGCCTCACTCAAGCGAGTGACTTCTTACCAAATTTCATCTAGATTGGTGCAGTGGTTTTCCCGTGAAGAGGTAACAAACAGACAGACAGAGAGACAGTGTTACTTTCGCACTTGTAATATGCGAGTGACGTTCGAAGGTAGGGAGTATGTTGGTAGGGATGCAGCAACAGCATTCGCGACTTTCTTCTCGGGGGTTTTTCTGCCGAACATTCCTACTTTAGACCCGAGTTGTCAGGGGTATAGTGGTCACAGTCGTAATTCCAACTGTGCTAACATATCATCTATATCAATGGAGGAGATCGAGGCAGGTATAAAACGACTCAAACCCAATTGTTCGGTGGGACCGGATAACTTACCGGCATATATTGTGAAGGGATGTATGGAGTACCTGAAACTGCCTTTGCAGTATATCTTTAACTTGGCTCTTGCCTCTGGCACTTATCCGCGTTTATGGAAAATCTCAAGGGTAAGACCAGTCCCGAAGACTGATGACTGTAGTGTTGTGGAAAATCATAGACCTATAGCCGTTCTGTCCACACCAGCTAAGTTACTCGAAACCATAATTCATAAGACCTTATCTGTGCAAATAAAGCCTTTTTTGAATGACGCACAGCGTGGTTTCAGGCCAAGGCGCTCTGTCGATACAAATCTTTTGACTTTGGTCGACATCATCTCTGGGCATCTTGATCGAGGTGTCCAGGTTGATGTCGTTTACTTCGATTTTAAGAAGGCGTTCGATCGCGTGGATAACGATGTGTTAATGCATAAACTGGAGCACATTGGTCTTTTTCCTAAAATGCTGACATTCTTCTCTAGTTATCTACGTGATCGGCAGCAGTATGTTCGGCATGGTAGCTATGTCTCGGCACCGTATCATATTAGGTCTGGCGTCAGTCAGGGCTCCATATTAGGGCCATTCCTGTTCGGAATTATGGTTGATGACCTGGCCTCGGTTCTTGAGTTCGCTCAGTGCCTTTTCTATGCGGACGACCTAAAGTTGGTGTGCGGAGTCGAGAAGAGATCTGACTGTGACTCTTTTCAGAGGGATATTGACTCGGTTTTTCGTTGGAGCGTTAGGAACAGGCTTCTCTTCAACTATGCCAAATGTTCAGTTCTCTTGTTTAGTCGTGCTCGTGTCCCGCTGCACGCGCACTATACGCTGGGGCCGGAAACTATCTGCCGTGTCTCTTCAGTCAGGGATCTCGGCGTGCTCTTTGATGCACGGCTTACCTTTCATGATCATATTGTTGAGCTTTCTGCCAGTTGTTTCTGAAGATTAGGCTTTGTTATCCGCAATGTGAGAGATTTTAACGATCCTGGTGCCATAAAGCTAGTCTACAATGCGTTGGTTAGGAGCAAGCTGGAGGCGTCATCGATTATTTGGCACCCACATGAATCTGCGTATGCTTTACTACTAGAGAAGGTACAAAAAGTTTTTCTTAGATTTCTATATAGGAAAATTCATGGATACTACCCATTGTTGTATCCCACAAGGTATCTACTTGGCTCTCTTGGATATAACTCTCTTGAAGTAAGGCGCAATTGTGGCTTGCTTGAACTTGCCTGTCGAGCTCTACGTGGTGAATTGGACTGTCCCGAACTAGTGGGTCGTCTTGTAAGATTGTCCGTCCCGGACGTCCCTAAGATAAGTCTCCGGGCGCGGCGACGCGACTTGCTGGCGGTGCCGGCTGCGCGCACTGTGTCGCGCAAGAACTCGCCGCTGCCCCGAGCCCTCACACAGCTTAATGCGCTGTTGGCATCAGCACCTGAGTTTGACTTGTTTATGTGGCGATGGGCTGTAGTGCATGTTGAATGCTTGCGATATTGTGAATTAGCGTATGAGAGGATATCGAGTATCCTAATTTAAATTCAACATTTTAGGTATGTTTAAATTTACTGTTTCTTTATTTTCCTTCCGTTCTTGAGTAACTTTGCTTTGTATATTTAAGTGTAGTTAGTAATTTCGTTTTCATGGTGCATTAGTTTAAGACTGTAATAGCATGTAAATATATTTTTTTCAACAATAAACAATAATATTAGTTAGGATTAGCTTCCGCCCGCGGCTTTGCTCCTGGCAGAACTCTCTATCCCGTGGGAATTTTGAAAAAACCCGCCTTATCCCGGGCGTACATTATAAAAGAAACCTCTATGCCAAATTGCAGCCTTCTAGGTCCAGGGTTTTAGGCTGTGCGTTGATAGATCAGTCAGTCAGTCACGGTATTAAATATTTTTTTAATAATGAATACACAGAAAAAAATCAGAAAAATGCCAACCCCGGGAATCGAACCCGGATCCTCGACACTCCGGTTCGTATGCCATCCATATCCCTACACCACGGTTGACATAGAGGAAATGGACGAATTTTTTCCATGTAAGTATTCAAATCTCAGCCCGTATTTATCACTTTTTGCAGTGACTAGCGCCATCTAAAAAAAAAACTGGGGAAAAAAATACGAAAAGACACTCCAACTGAGATCACGAGTTACGGTATTGTTTTATGGGTACAGCTGGCGTGGGCTTACTGCGGTGCTTCTCCAGCTGGCCCACCACAGCGTCGGCCTCGAGCCGCTGCTGCTCCAGCAGGTCGCGCGCCAGCCCGGTCCGGTGCAGTTCCTCGCGCACCGACACCAGCTCCGAGCGCGTGCGCGCCGAGCGCTCCTCCTCCGCCCTACACACGATAATCAACAACTATCACATGTGAAAAATGACTACGTCTATGCGACCAATGCACGGACCAACCACCCTCTGGACACCGCATCTTTTATAATTTACTCGGAAAGTCATTACGAAAAAAGCCGCGGTGAGCGGGCCAGGGGAACGCGTCGTGATTGGTCCGTAGCTTGTCATCTCGCTTCTCATCCGGTCGAAAGCGAGCGACGATTGGAGGCTAGAGAGATTTATAGGTGCAAATGAGCATATGCGTTTCGGAAACGTTCGCCCTGACATTTGGTGTTCAGAGGGTGGTTGGTCCGTGGACCAATGTAATGTTTCCATGTATATAGGTAAAAATCAAGCACCTCTTGCATGTAGTTGTGTAGTTTGCAAAAAAAAGCATAAGCATAAAAAATTCTACAAGTATTGAATGTGTTGAGAACGAGATTTTTCGGTACATCAGATGATTTATCGCATTCACTGCGGGCAACGCATATATCAACGGTACTCTGACTCAACCTCGTATATAAACTTTGACGAAATTGGAATAACTACCTTAAGTTCGCGGTCTAAAGTAGTTATTCCAATTTCGTCAAAGTTTATATACGAGGTTGAGTCAGAGTACAGTCGATATCCGTTTCCCTGACTTTCACCCAGTGCCTCTGTCACCATTTTACAGATAATTTGAACGCACATGCGTTTGCGACACCTGAAAAACTCTCAAGCCAAAGGGATGGCAGCGAATGCATTAATGACCAATTGTTTCGGTATTTATAAACGATTTGAGTCTTTGCAAACCTCTTGGAAATATTTGTACAAAATACACAATAGTACTTTTTGATATAAGTGCGGAAAGTGTGTTATTATGCACGAATCCTGGGGTGTCTAGGCCCGAGCCGTGAGGCGAGGGTCGAGACCCAGGACGAGTGAAAATGACACTTCCGCACGTGTACCAAATGACGTTTTTTAATACATTTGCGAAAAAATTACTATGAAACCAAAGGCGGTGAGCCGGCCGGGGCTGCCCTGTCGGGGAGGAGGAGGAAGGTGAAGGCGCCCCGGAGCCGCCGGCGCCTTGGAAAAGTAAAAAGCACTAGTACGAAAAACCCAACTTTATGCACGATACGTAGCTACAAAAAATACCACTTTTTGAGCAACTGTATCAAAAAAATCTTTTCGTTAGGACATGCAGTGGTCGTCCTCTACCAAGTTCAGGAAATGGTGCCATATTAATTTGCCTAACTGAATTCAAATTCGATGTTTTTAAATTTACTTCTGTGGCAAGCTGTATCTGTAACTGTCAAATCAGCAACTTTTTTTTAATGTCGTAACAATCGGTCAGTATGAAATTTGTATTGAATTACGGAACTAGGGTAAATAGCCCGGACCACCTTTCAATACCTGGCCCTCATACTGAAAATGAACTCTGTTCCCCTACAAACAGAATTCAATTTAAGTAGTATGACGTGGTCAGTAATTAACACCTTATACTAAAATGAATTCTATCATAGGTGAATAGAGTTCATTAGGTTCCGCACCTCAAAAGAAAAAACGGAACCCTAATAGGAATATAGTGTGTTCAGGAGGTGAATCTCTTTCGATGCTTATATTAGTTTTCAGGTGTCAAAAAAATTATATTGCCAATATTATCTTTGCATATTATTTCGAAGTCAAATTCCTGAACTCGCCTCAGAATAGATTCCCTGTTGGACGCCTCTCGGTGCAAATGATCCACTTCGGCGTTGAGCGTCCGTTTGTCTGTCTCAAGCGCCTCTATGGTCTTCTCAAGACGCGAGTTGATCTTCTGAAGCTTCTCATAGTCGGACGTTAGGGATTCCACCTGTCAAAGGTCATAAACCCTATTATTCATAAACTTATTTTAACTAAAATGCCGTTAAGGTTCGTTTGTCCTTTTTTAACCAACGACGAAAAAGAGGGGTGTATAAGTCAGCAGTTGACACTGAATTGTCGTTGAAAATTGACAATTGTAAAGTTAGTGGAATAGGGGCATGAAGGTTGGTTGATAGGAAGCCTAACACCCGCAAGTGTGTGCGAAGTTCCCAAACAACTTTACCATAGCATTGATCTCGACGCGGTTCCTCTCGAGGTTGTTCTTGTCGATGCGCAGCGTCTCCACGGACTTCTGCATCGACTCCTTGTCTTGCGACAGCTGGTTCAGGTCCGCGTTGGCTTGGTCCAGTTTTACTAAAAAAAATCAGAAAAAAAAGTTTTTTTAAGGGCGTCTACCCAGTCCGTACCGTATAGAACGATTACTCTAAGTTTATCACTAACAGATGTTTCGCCTTCATTTCATTTTCAAATTTGATGTCGTACAAATAAATACCTACTTACCTATTACAAAATCTGTTAACATATACAATACTTATTACAAAATCTGTAACACGTTTACAAATTTTGTAATAAGTAAGTATTTTATTTGTACGACGTTAAATTTAAAAATGAAATGAAGGCAAAACATCTGTCAGTGAGAAACTTAGAATAATGGTACTGTAATATGGTCATAACTTGTATAGCATTGACGACTTGTTACATGATAATAATGGGTTACAGTTGCAGATTACAGCCGTTATAGTGAACTAAAACGGATCACTCACGTATCTATCGGACTAGAGCCGCAGCGCGCAGTGTGTCTCGCTGCCGCTGGGTCGTGCGCTCCCAGAGGATGAACTACAGATTACTCCGAAACATGTCGGGAGTCCACACTCGACTTACATACGTGGGTGATGGGTTTATTACATCATGCCTACGACGTACCTTGCAGGTCCTGCACTTTGTTCTCCAGCGACAGTATGGTGGCATCGGCGGCGTCGCCGTGCTTCCTGCTGGCAGCCAGCTGCTCGCGAGTGTTCTGTAGCTTCACCTACGGATAAAGAAAAAAAACCACGGACTTCGGGTTAGCGCTTGAAAACGTCCGATCCAAAATACCACTAATTTGCAAAAAATACCACTAATCGAGCGTCAGTCAGTCTTGGTTTGGTCGAACCACAGCGCTATGACGTGTGGCTATCATGGAAAAATGCCGCGATGTACTGAGACACATTTTTCTGTTGCAGGCAGTTGAAAACCATACTCGGTTAAAATTTTAACTAGTCATGCGTACAGTCAGCAGCAGAAGTAGCTAAGCAACCGAAGCGGTCACAATGATCTGCACAAGCTCTTACGTCTATAACAACAGAGCCGTGCTTAGATCATTGTGAACGCGTCGGTTGCATAGCTACATTTGCTGCTGACTGCACATACCTGTAGTTCGTGAATCTGTATCTGGTATTTGTGCAGCGCGGCCTGGACGGCGGAGATTGTGCTCTCTGCAAATGCTGTCGCGTTGGCTGCCTGCGGAACCCCGCGACGAGGCGACCTACAATGACCTTCATGTACTGCCCCCCGACTACGAAGTGCAAAAGTCGAACTTCGTATCGTGCCGTCCCTCTCAAGCTAATATTATTTAACACGAGAATGAGCGGGACGACACGATACGACCTTCGATTTCCGAATTTTGTAGTAAGGGGGCTGACTTCTTTAGATGTGTAGCTACTGGCACCATCTATCGTTAAGTAGGAGAACTTGTAGCGACTCCCAGCGCCATCTAGTCATCGATACTAACTTCTAAGTGCTGTTTCAAATCACGCAGTTTTTTAAGTTGATTCTAAATACAACTTCCAAGTCTCTTCCTTCGGACTTCGGTCCCCGGGCATGACATCTTCCTAGTAGTTCTTGGTGATCCCGACGTCATGACACCAGCAAGTTATTATGACATTTATTGTGAAAATATTCTAGCTAAAGGGTTCATTTCTTACGACGAACGGCAGTTGTTATTTTCAAACAACGATAACGTTTCCCAGGGGAGTTTTAGTCCTAGCAATTCCGTCTGCTTAGAATTCGGTTATCGCTATCCCACGGGAACTATAGAATTTACCAGGATAAAAGATAGCCTATGTTTTAAACTAGGGTATAAGCTATTTCTATTTCAAATTTTCACCAAAATTCGTAAAGCCGTTTCAGCTTGCAGAAGTAACACACATACATTATACACACTCACTCACAAACTTTTGCAATTTTAATATTAAGTAAGATTACTTATTAGGATCACAAGATTCAAGAATAGATAATGAGTCATCATCGTCATCATCACCAGCTTTTTTTTACGTCCCACTGATGGGCACAGGCCTCCTCTCAGAATGAGAGTGTGGATTGGGAACTTCACACACATCATTGAATTGCTTCGCAGGAATGTGCAGGTTTCCTCACGATGTTTTCCTTCACCGAAAACCTCATGAACTCATGATAAATTACAAATGTAATTCCGCACATAAATTCCGAAAAACTCAGAGGTGCGAGTCGGGGTTGGAACCCACGACCCTCTGCTTGAGAGGCCATAGGTCAAACCACTAGGCTATCACGGCTCGATAATTATGATTCGATCGAAAATGCAAAATATGAATCCCGCATATTGCTAGCAAGAAGGTTGGTAACAGACATGGCTCACCTCTCAGACATATGCAAGTGCTGCGCGCTCGGCACATCTGCCTCCGAGTCCTGTATGAGGGCGCGAGCGACCTCCTCGAGAGCGGACCGCATCGCGTTTGCTTCGGAACACATCGCTTCCGCTACCTCGTACCGCTCCTCCTGTGGAACGAAATAGTGGTTTATGCAACTGCTACATAATGAGGGTCCTGAAAACACGAGTGTGTTTTTATGAAACGAGGCGAAGCTGAGTTTCAAAATAGGATCACACGAGTGTTTTAAGGCCTAATTATGTGGAGTTGCATACATTACTTTATCTACACACATATTATAAGTCCTCTAAGATGGGTTCAGAAGCCGAAGGCATATAATATATGATGATATGATATTATCATACCCATACCTGTCACGAATTTGACTGCTTTTTTTTTAATCATAGACAAACATACCGAGCTGACGTTTCGTAAACTGTTTTTTTTTTATTGTAAATATATATATACATATCACATTATTATTTATACATGTCGGACCGAACATGACTTATATACGTGAGTGATCCGTTTTATTTCACTATGATTGTAAATTACGTTGGTTTTCAAATTTGAAACATCGAATTCGATATCGATTATCGACTATTACTTTACTGCTGGGGTGGTGGTTGGCGGGGGTTGGCGGCGAGCAGTCGACGGCGTGCTGCAATGCTGGTCATTTTCTACGGTTTCTGAACGCACTATAGAGGACTTATGACATGTGTGTAGATAAAGTTAACTTAACAGTCAGCAGCTATAGTTGTTAAGCAAGGACCATAAAAGCAAGTGGTACTGTTGGATAGTCTGTGGTCTCACCAAGCCTTGTAACTCGCCGAGCAGTCGCTGTATGCGCGCGTCTCGCTCGCGCAACTCGGCCTGCGCCGTGTCTCGCTGTGACGTCACGTCGCGCAGATCTATACGCAGCGTCTCGATGGTGATGTTCGGGGCTGATGACGCCATCCCGACGGCCTGATGATCGGTTTGAGGCTGGGAGAAGTTCTGTTGAAATGATATTTCATCATCATCACCATCATCATCACCAGCCTTTTTTACGTCCCACTGCTGGGCACAGGCCTTCTCTCAGAATGAGAATGAGATTTAAATATAAATAAACTAGCTGTTGCCCGCGACTTCGTCCACTTAGATTTCTGTTATCGCTATCCCGCGGGAACTAGTTATTTAATTTTCCCGAATAAAATTCCCCAATATTCAAACTATCTCCCTACCAAATTTCATCTAGATTGGTGCAGCGGTTTTCCCGTGACGTGGTAACAAACAGACAGACAGAGAGACAGAGGGACAGAGTTACTTTCGCATTTATAATATTAGTTAGGAAGTTAGGATTAGGATAAATATCGTAGGACAACTGACAGAAACTGATCTAGTCCCAAACTAGGCAAAGCCTGTACTAGGAGTACTAGACAACGGATAAACATACTTATAGTTCGCTTTTGTACAACTGCTTTTGTTCTGTTATCTGTTTTTTTTATATGTGCAATAAAGAGATACACATACATACATACTTATACAGATAAATACATACTTACATAAATACATATTAAACATCCTAGACTCGAGAACAAATATTCGTATTTCATCATACAGACGTATGCCTCGACAGGGGATTGAACCCGGGACCTCAAGCTTTGTATTCAGGTTATCTAACCACTAGGCCATCTAGTCGTCAAAATTACATTTACTTGTTGTAATGTTTTAATTGAGATAAGGCTAGTCAGAAATACTTGGTAATCCAGAGGCCCTAGCCAAGTCGCCTACGCTTATCATAAGCATTTGACGCCTATTGGCTAAGAGCGAGATGGAATTTCGCTAGCAGTATTTAGCGTTTATGATAGCAGGGCCGTGTTTTATAAAGCTACAAGTTACAATCTACAAGGGAAAGACTCTTTCTAACAAAAAGTGAAAGAATGAAACTTCCGCTTGTAAATTGCAACTTGTAGCTTTATAAAACACGGTCTATGCGTCTTAGTTTTAGATAGCTAAAACTAAGACGCCTGGCTTGGCTATAGAGCCGCAGTGGTTTCGCTTATCGCCTCTCAAGCAGAAGGTTGTGAGTTCAAGACCGGGCGCGCAATTTTTCGGAATTGAAGCGCTTTTAGTGTAGGGAAATGTCTTGAAGAAACGTAACGCGTCATAAACGCTTTGAAAATGGCTGTCCAACAAATCAGCACCTAAAACGCCCACATTTTTTTTTGTTTTTTCTCTTACCCTGGGTCCTTGCGCGTAAGCATTGATAGCGTATCCACTGAGTGTCCCGACAAGTTCTCTGGTAGCCGACTCAAAGTCGTTCTTCACTTTGAACAGGTCTCGTTCGGTCGTGGTCTGGAGCTCGGAGAAGAAGCGCTTGACGGACACGACCTCGCGCCAAAGACTGAGGAGACGGTTGTGCTCACTTGTGTAGTAGTCGTTGAATGCCTGTGGAACAATATTAAGTCTATTAATATCAAATAGGTAGAGACGAGGAAATTAATTCCTGTCCCACCATGCATAGAACGTTTTCATTGTAAACGTCATAACGATTTTCCTTGTCAAGCTATGCGATGTCACTATGACGTTTACTGTGAAAAGGTTCCATGGTAGGTCAAGAATTAACTTCCTCGACCGTACAAGCAAGAAACGACTTAGTAAAGATCGCGGGACCGCGGTGGATGCGGAAAGCACAAGACCGGTCTGAGTGGAAATCCTTGGGGGAGGCCTATGTCCAGCAGTGGACGTCTTTCGGCCGACATGATGATGATGACAAGCAAAAAAACACTGTAGCTTCCGAGCCACATTTGAGCTCCTATTACGTACGACAGATTTCATCTTCGTAGAAGCACGATAGGGTGTTAATATTGGACTATTATAGTATTCTACAGGCTCTATAAACCGAAACCGCTATTCAGTTGCTCTAGGTTAAGTAGGCTGTGTAGCGACCTTAGCGCCATCTGTCATCCGGTAGGAGAACTTTGTACCGACTCCCAACGCCATCTAGTCGTTGAGCATACTTCCCAGTGTTGTTCCAAATCACACTGAGGAAGTTTCTAAAGTCTGTTGTATAAGTACAACTTCCAGCTCTCTTCCTTCGGACTTTGACCGCAAGGCATAACATCTCTCTATTAAGGGTTTGTTAATAGAAGGGCAGTTAATAGAGGTCCGGTTCTACAGTTCCATATACCTGTTCCTCGTCTTTCCACTCATCTTCCTTGACGTTCATCTCGTCCCTGAGCGCCTCCCAGTCGTTGGTCAGCTGCTGCAGATCGTTGGTGAGCGCCTCGTTCAGCTGGTGGGACTCTTCCAGCTGATCGCGGAGGAGATTGTTCTGGGTTACCAGCTTCTCGCATCTACAGGAACATACCCGATGTTAAGCTTACTTTAAAATAAGGTTAAGTAAGTTAGCTTTAAGTGAACTGTGCCATACAATACTGAGATGTTAAGTTTCAGAAACTATTACAAATATAAAGTAATGAAATGATGAAAAAATAAATAAGTAGATATAAGCAAACTTATACTATACTTTAAAATCTAATTTTAGGTACTATCTGTGGCTAAATCCTACCAGGGTTCATGTATATTTAGTTTTTAGACTAATGTACATCTTTGCTGAAATAAATAGTGATGGTCTAATGATTTTTTGCTAAAAATTGTTACTTACTTGCGCTTTTCTTCATCCAACCGCCTCAGCGCCGTCTCTAGATCAGCAATGCGTTCATCTCTCCTGGTAACAGAGTAAAGTAGAATAATGAGCTTACGACCTGCCCATAGCTTTGTTTTGATGGCTTTCGAATCCGAACTGGATAAGGCAGATGGATCAGCGTCTAGTTAAGTAGGTCAGCTTTCTCAGAGTAGATACTTAATCTCTTATTATTATTGTATGTCGCACCCATTCACGGGACAACAATGTCCCGGACCTTTGGGAGGCGTGCGCGGAGTCGAAGCGAACGCGTATAGGCCCTTTATGACAATTTAATGAAGGCTGTATACATCGAGCGGACGCTGTTCCTATTATTATTCAATTCAAAACATTTAATTCAGACCATGTCCATAAAGTGTTAGTTTACAATTACCTTATCCTATGTTAGTTTAATCTAAATCTAGGTTTACATAATATTATAAACTAAGCCTCTGGATCCCATATGCACGGAATCCCAGTGTTTCCAGAAAGCGCAAGCAGGAGACTCCAGGACCGTTTTCACGAGGCTGTTGGTGCTTCCACGCACACGACCCATCAGAGAGGCAGTTCTGTTTCTAATTATGGACCTGAAACAGCCAGTCCGCGCATCTGCAAACATACCTAATACACTACAAAAGCGTGGCAGCCCCAACAGCATCCTGAAACCATTATTGTATTGGATACGCAGGGCATTAAACGCCTTCTTTGTGTAATTTGTCCACAGGCTGCACGTATAAAAGGTCTAACAGAATGCATTAAATAACGTCACTTTGACCCTTTCATTACAACGAGCAAAACTGCGAGACAGCATATTCAACGAACGGCCAAAGCCCTGCGCTCCCTCTCAATATCCGCATCATCCCGGAGATTTTCGGTCACCCAGTGTCCAAGGTATTTAAAGCGAGTCACTCTTTTGAGAGGTGCTCCACACAGAAAAACAGGAGGGAGTGATTCGAAGGCCTTATTACCCGCTTTAAAGACTAGCAACTCACTCTTACTGGTATTATACCTTAGACCATGGACGACCGCATACTCCTCACAAATCTTTATAAGTCTTGCCAGCGCGCTGATCGACGGACACAGCAACACCATATCGTCCGCATAACTAATATAGTTGACCGTGGTGCCGCCGATTGAGCAACCGATTCCCGTGCTGCTGAGCCCGGCGATCAGCTCATCCATGTACAGGTTGAACAGCCTAGGCGAGGTGAGCCCTGCATCTTAATGTGTTTCGCCAGCAAGTTATCAATAGTTATTACCTAATCTCTTCACATTCCCATACTGCTCCAACTCTAAGCTATAATATATTTGGTTGACGACCATCTTACTGACTGATAACAGTGTTGCTCATGCTGCTAGCAGCCATCAGAGCTGTGCGGTGGTGGACCGGCGAGTACACGCAGCACTGCCCAGCTACGTGACCTTCAGTAACTTTCACCACAAATGTAATAAATAAGAGTATCTGACCAAAGACTAATCATATTTTTAACCTGGTGTCTGAGCTGCTGGTGGACGGCAGAGCGGCCGGCGCCGGCTGCGCGATGGCCGACCGGGCGGTGGTGGGGGCGGCGCGGTAGCTCGGCTCGCTTCGCGGCGTAGTCTCCAGCATATGCTGCTCCAACTCCGAGCATCGCTGTTTGTATTGAAGCACCTGGTCCCAACAGTACACAATATTGTTTTAAAAATTGCAGCTAGGCTTAGCGGTTTTACTATACCTACTAATATTATTTTCTTCATGGAGAAGACACACTCTTTTTCTAATAAATTGACGCCAGGCATTTGACAATTTTCAAAATTATTGGAAAATGATAAATGGTTTCTGGTCTTTACCTTTTTATACAAGATAAACTGGAAAAAAGTAAAAATTTCGCTAACAAGACATGGCTGAATGGATAGCATTTCCTTCGCCTATCCCTGAAGGGATGAATTAAAAAACAAGACAGCTGTCATGCTGTCACAGATGACAGCCCGAGCCCGTGACAGTGACAGCACAGCTAGGTGTTCAGTCAAAAAGTTTTTTTGGTGTTTGTTTATTTATAAATTGGACGAAAACTACAAACTATTTCATAAGTTCACAGCTAAAAAAAGATATATTAAGTTAATAACCTTCCTCCTTCATAAGAAGTTCGTGGACAATGGACGACTTTGCAGATTTCGAGGAGTTCATCGAACATACAAAAAGATCACGAGAACAAGTAGGCCTCAGAAGGTATCTCCGGGATAATGATAATCCGTTCGAGAAGTACACAGTTGAGGAGTTTTATAGCAGGTACCGGTTTAAGCCAGAAACTGTCAAAACAGTTATTGTGCCGCTCGTAGCACCCTACCTCGCAAAGCCAACAAGAAGGGGCATGCCTTTTGCTCCCGAAGTTATGGTCTTAGGAACACTACGATATTATGCGACAGGAACTTGTCAGGTGTGTACTAACAAAATAATCAGATTTCATAAAAATAATTGAAGCTTAATATATTTCTTACAGCAAATAAAAAACAGCTTTCTGAAACTTTACCTAGGTATGACTTTCGGACTACTCCATCAGGCAGTATTCTTAAAAAAGGGAGTTTTCGCTTAGCATATTCCTATATTATATTAGAATTCCTAAACCGAACAATCTTCTCACATGCTTAATGTCTAAACATTGACATTGGCAAAATACTCTTTGCCACAGAAGCAAGGGTGAAAGCCATATATAAAAAAAAAAAAAAAACAGATGTTGTGGGTATCTTCAAGAAAATGATCAGGGTTGTCGAATTATGTATGAATTCCAATTCATTGCATTTATGTTTGAATATGCTTAATAAAGTTAAGTTTAACTGTCTAATATTGAATAAATGATTTTCAGAATTTAGGTGCGGGAGGAGATGTTGTTAACATTTGCCAGCAATCAATGTCGCGGATAGTTATTGTTGTATCATCACTATTAGCAAGTCAGTTAAAGAATGTAATCAAATTTCCCCCACCAGCAGAATTGCCAGATGTTAAGTATGTTTTATTTTCAAAACAATGGTAAACATGCCTTTGTACTCAAATGTTATTGTTGTAACTTGTGTTTTATCCTGTTTTTTGTACAATAAAGTGTTTACTTACTTGCTTACTTACTTATTTACATTTTTTTTATTTAAGATGGCAAGACTTAATTCCTTTTTGTTTTCAGAAAACAATTTTCTGACATTGCTGGTTTTCCCAATGCAATAGGATGCTTAGGTTGCATGCATGTCAGAATAAAAAATCCTGGTGGAGGTATGGCAGAAGTATTTAGGAATAGCAATGGATGGTTGTCTATAAATGTACAAGCTGTCACTGGGTCGAAGATGCAGTTTTACGATTTAGTTGTCCGTTGGCCAGGGAACTGCCACAGCAGCTTTATCTATAGCTACAGTAGCCTAAAACAGCGCTTACAGTCTAATCAGTTACAAGGCATACTGTTAGGAGATAGTGGGTTAGTACAGTTTTATTGTATCATTTTTATTATTATTTAACTTAGGATGTGGATGTAGAATGCAACAAAACTCTGGCCTAATTTATAAACCTTCTAAGCCCACTTCTGTATAGTTCATCTTAGCAAGTTCATGAATGTAGGCCACCAAAAACATAAAATCTTGACATGGATGTGTGAAAGTGGTAGACAGTAACATTAATGATAAATATAGTGTTAAAACATGTTTCTTTAAAACAATGATTAATCATAATATTCATAATTTTTCAAAAACAGGTATGAAGTGAGCCCTGTGCTGATGACGCCATATGCCTCTCCAAATAGTCCTGCCCAGGAGAGATACAACAAAAGCCATAGTGAAACCAGAAGAACCATGGAACGGGCATTTGCAATCTTGAAGAAAAGATTTCCTTGCTTGCAGGTAGGTACAAGTGTTTTCTACCATGTAGCGTTTAAAAACGCAGAAAGTGCCCGAATCGCGAGAGATTTATTAAAGTTGTTTATTGTTTCAGATTGGACTGTCAGTGAAACTGGAAACAATAGTGGCAGTTATATGTGCCTGTGCCACTTTACAAAACCTTGCGATTCAACACAATGACTATGATTTAGATCCGATAACTTATGAGGAAGACATCTCTGAACCAGTCCCGAATGAACCAATTGTCGAAGACCCCGAAACTGAAGGGTATCTAGCAAGGGAAAACTTTGTTTTAAATTACTTTAATAATTTTAATTAATTTTGTAACTTATAATTATACTTACTGTTACGTTTTAAATTTTTAACTTACTAAACTACATTCATTAGCACTTGATGGCAATTTTTAATATATCAGTCTGTACTCACCACAGTACCTACCAACCCATTTGACTTTTGCAGATAGGAAATAGGTTGCCTACTGCATATTTCTACACAGCTCTGAACTCTCTAGACTTGTATTTCCAGCTACTACATTTTTTCCAAGTGAATAACAGATGTATCAAAACTTTAGAGTGTTACTGCAGGTAGATGACAAGTGATGTCTTGTTGTGAGGGCTGTGGCTTGGTTTTCAATAATGCTCGTAGAAATTCGGCCAGCTAGATTGTTCACAACAATATAACATTCAGCAAGTCTTCAACTATTTTGTTTGAGAAACTGCCATTTATTATATAAAAAATAATAATTATTAGGTACTACTGTGTCTACTGTACTTACAGTGTTTTATTTTACTAATAGAATAGCTATATTATGTATCACCATCAGCAATCTTCATGTATCTTGACTAACAGCTTTTCTGCTAACCTCGAATTTGCACAAGTAAGAAAGAGTGTTTGTTGCATTACATTGCGAGTATTTGCGAGGCCATGAAGCGAAAGAGTTAGAAGTAGTCGAGAGCCGCAAACTAATGCAACTTGCACCAATTTTAGCTATATAAATTTTACAGACTAAACACATTCGACGTGGCGTAGAATAATTAGCTACTAGAGTTTATTTGGCTTTTTGGCTCCGGGGCGGCTACAACAAGCCGTGTGGAGTAAATACCCGCAAAACAAGTAGACTCGCCAACACGCAATGGCCAGCGTGGCGTTTCAAGGCCGAGTACCTTCCATGAAAAAGTAAACCAAAACAAGGCCCTCAGTTCCCAGCAGTCCTGCTAGGCCTGGCTACGGCAGCGGTCAGGGAACCGGCGGGATGGAGGGTGCGAAGAATCCCTGGGTTAAACGATCCGGCTGCTTAAAGAATATATACCTGGCTACATACAACGTTAGAACCCTTCTTACTGATGAGCGCTATGAAGAACTAGAGTCCGAAGTCCTAAACAAAATCAAATGGGATATCATTGGTCTTAGCGAAACGAGGCGCAGAAGTGAACAGCTGACAAGACTCAATTCTGGTCATTTGTTTTACTGTAAAGGGAATGACAACGAGTCTAAGGGGTGGTGTCAGCTTTCTTATTAACACATCCATGGCCAAAACATTGAAGAATATTTGCGCGACATCGCCGCGAGTGGTTTTTGCGACCTTTCAACTAAATCGGCGGTACACATTGAAGGTTGTCAAAGTTTATGCACCAACAGTCGATAAGAGCGATGAGGAATCAGAGCTCTTTTACGAAGACGTCAATAAAGCCTTAAATGAAGATCCCGCTTACTACACCATAGTCATTGGAGATTTTAATGCCAAGCTAGGGAGGAATTCGGAACAGGCAGAGTATATTGGCAGTTTTGATTTGGGACAAAGGAACAACAGGGGCCATTACTTGGCAAACTTCTTACGACACCAAAAACTGTACGCAATGAACACTTTCTTCAAGAAGCAGGACCAAAGGCTCTGGACATGGAGAAGCCCAGATGGTAGAACGAAGAACCAAATAGACTACGTCCTCTCTAATAGGAAATGCATTGTCCAGGACGTCAACGTCTTAAACCAAGTGAGTGCGGGGAGCGACCACCGAATTATCAGAGCTCGGATCCGCATCGACCTGCATACGGAAAGAAGACGTTTGGTGGAGACTATTAAACCGCCGAATGGAAACGAATTTTTAGTAGCTCAAAAGCAATATTACCAGGAAAGGCTTGCTGAGAAACTAACTGCACTGGATAACTGGAATATTGACGATATCAACCGGCAACTAGTCGACTCCATAAAGGAAACAGTTTTGGAAGTAAGGCCCGCACAAAATAGACAACCTAAAACGTCTTTGGACATCAGCGGGCTTCTGGAAGAACGGAAGCTACTGCTAACGACACCTGACCAGCAAGGGATAAACACTCTTAATAGCCGAATAAGGCACGCTATTAGGAGAAATCAAAGGCGAAGGAAACATGAACTGATCCTGGACACGATAGAGAAACATCGGGGCCCAAAGGTGTTCAGAAAACAACTTAAACGGGGTGACCATCAGATCCACAAGCTCACTGCTGAAGGAAGCCGATTGACGTCAGACCGTGGGGAAATATTGGAAGTAGTGGAGAAATTCTACTGTGATCTGTATAGTTCCTGGAAGATGGAACCGGTTTCTCCTGTGGCTGATAGAGATCCAAGGTCTAAACTAGCAAGACACAAGACAGAAGATCTACCAGAAGTGATTATGTATGAGATAAAGCATGCCCTGAAACTGATGAAGAAAGGAAAATCGCCAGGTGAAGAAAAGTCACGTATGAACAGCTGATGCTTGGAAGGAAACCGATACTTAGACAGCTTCAACTTCTGTTTAATAAGGCTCTTTTTGAGGGAGTGGTTCCGGAAGCTTGGAGGAATGCGGTGGTAATTCTGCTCTACAAGAAAGGGGATGTAACCGACCTTGGAAATTACCGACCTATTTCATTACTTAGTCATGTCTACAAGCTATTTACAAAGGTGATTACACTGCGGCTCACCATAAGGCTCGACTCCGCACAACCCGTGGAGCAGGCAGGGTTTAGAGGTGGCTTCTCGACGATGGACCACATTCATACAGTTCGACAAGTGGTGAAGCGTGCCGAGTACAACCAGCCCATAGCGTTAGCCTTCATAGACTACGAAAAGGCGTTCGATACGGTGGAACACTGGGCCGTCATTCACGCTCTTCAGAGATGCCAAGTGGACTACAGATATGTGCAAGCGATCAAAGATGTGTACAGGGCTGCTACTCTGCAGGTAAAACTACACGACCTAACGAAGCCAGTACCCATCAGAAGAGCTGTAAGGCAGGGCGATACAATATCACCCAAAATATTCACAGCATGTTTGGAGGACATATTCAAGCTTCTCGACTGGTCCAATAGAGGCTTAAATATTAATGGAGAGCACCTGTCGCACCTTCGCTTCGCCGATGATATCATCCTGTTTGCTGAAAACACGGAGGACTTACAGGTCATGATAGAGGAGTTGTATGAAGCTTCTCTTAGTGTTGGATTAAAGATGAACACCTCAAAAAGTGCAGTAATACCGACACTGACTACTTAACAGTTCATGGCCAGCAGATCAAGAGAGTCGCGGAGTACGTCTACTTGGGTCAAACCCTGAGTCTCGAGAAGAGCGGACAGGATCGCGAGATAAGGCGTCGCATCCAACTAGGGTGGGGAGCTTTCGGCAAGCTCTGCGACGTACTTAAGGCGAAGCGAGTCCCTTTAAACCTCAAACGTCGCATGTTCGAGCAATGTGTTCTCCCTGTGATGGTATATGGAGCTGAAACATGGACGCTCACCAGGCAATTGATACACCAGATGCAAGTCACTCAGAGAGCTATGGAGAGAGCTATGTTGGGCATTACTCTTCGCGATCGGGTACGAAATACCGAAATCCGTAGAAGAACGGGACTAACCGACATAGCAAAAACAATAGCCATAAGGAAGTGGAGGTGGGCGGATCACTTATGCCGCAGGCCTGATGGAAGATGGGGAAGGAAAGTGCTGGAGTGGAGACCACGGACTGGGCGCAGAAATGTAGGAAGGCAGCCCGCGAGATGGGCTGACGATCTCACACAGGTTGCAGGGAGGGACTGGATGCGAAAAGCACGTGACCGCACAGCCTGGAAGAAAATGGAAGAGACCTATACTCAGCATTGGGTAGTAATAGGTTGAAGAGAGAGAGAGAGAGATTTTATTTGGCATTGCTATTAGTAAAATAAATCACTGTATATCTAAATTGAAAATAAATCCAAAAGAAATCAACAATAAAACTAATGAACTTTTGAAAACTTTTTTATTAACCTAATTAAAACTTGGAGTTACGATTGCTGGTTGTTAGTTTGTGCTAGTCTCCTCTTTTGGTATTCCACCTCCAACTCCGCTCCCTGAAGGAGCATCTTCGCTCGTTCGTTGTCCTTGCGTTTGGCTTCCACTTCTAACTGCGCCGCTTCCAAAAGCAATTCTGTTCTTTTTGTTTTGCTCGCTCGTGTATCCAGCTAGAAATAGAGTTAGAAATAAGGGGCTGCCACATTGCATGTAACTTCAAGTGCACGAGATAGTCTGATGGCACTCTAGCATTGCCTAACAAAAATAAGTTCAACAGCCTTATAACACTAGCGATTTGCGAGCGAGTGCTTCATACTAATATCGCTCGCGGCGAACACGTTGCGTGATCGCTTTAATACAAAACTCGCTCGCAAATCACAGGAACCCTTTTTTTACAAATCTGTGGACTATAATAACAAAAGAACTTTTACAAGCTTTTTATTAACTTGTAATGTATGTAATGTATGTTTGTGTCGAATCTTGCATGTTAAATTTGACCCACTTCCAGTGCTTGGATTGACTTCAAATTTGGTATGGATATGTTAGTTGGATGTCAATACATGTACAATCAACAAAAAGTACAGTCGGCAAAAAAAGCTTGTATTAAAAACGTTTTTTTTTTTTAACTCAAAACTTGCAATGACTTATCATAGAGTAACTACACTTGCCTTTAGTTTTAATATCTTCAGTTTCATTTCCATAGCTTTCGACCGAAGAGCCGCCTCGCGTCTAATGAGGTTCTCGTTGATCCTAGCAGGTGCCCGACGCCGACGTTCTTAAAATATTAAAAGCATAATTTGGTCAGCTCAATAACAATACTTATATAATAATGATTCACAAATGTGCAAAATAACTAACCATTCAATGGATTGGAACTAACTGCAATTGGTTCTGCTTCTGCGGCACCTGAAACATGACATCTGATCAACAATAATAATCTCTAACTCAGGAAATATGGCTGAGACAAAACTTCGCTTTTTAAACTTTTTAACGTCGCGACGGATATACTATATCCGTCAGATACGATTTTGGTCAGATGGCGATTTTCGTCAGATTGGTTAATCGTCAGATCCTTTGTTTATCAGATGCTTTCTTCACCGGACCCGTTGATTGTCACTTGTCAGATTAGTTTTTCGTTAAATAATTTACAAACTATAAGAAACGTTATTAAGAAGCAACAAGTAGAATGAAGTAAAATCAAATCTGACAATAAACGGGTCCGACGAAAAGCGCATCTGATAAATAAAGGATCTGATGATTAACGAATCTGACGAAAATCGCCATCTGACCAAAATCGTATCTGACGGATATAGTGATATCCTAGCGTAAATTAGCATTATAAGATCGAGGTCAGCTGCAGAAAAAAGTAACTAATGGTGTGGTTACCGGCCCATAAAGAGCCGGCCCACGCCCCTATTTCACCATCTTTACAATTGTCATTTTTATATGACAATTCGAACTAAGTACATTTATTTGACAACATGAAGCGCGCTAAAATAAAAGCTCTTCAAGTCAGCAATTGACACCAAATTGTCATTGAAAACTGACAATTGTAAAGTTGGTGGAATAGGGGCCAGGAGGTCGCCAGCAAAAACCAGAACGCGTTTAAAAAAAACCGGCCAAGTGCGAGTCGGACTCGCACACGAGAGTTCCGTACAAAGATTTCCCTGCTTTTCCCCAGTGTTTTAAGTTGTCCAGTATTAGCAAAGCCCTGTTCCTATATTTTGCTTAGGATTTTTCTGCCATCTAGTGGCGAGTAGACGAACAAGCGTCAATGAGTTTGAGTTTGGAAAATGATTTCGAACCCGCGCGCCATCCACGAAGTTCTCCTATTCGACGCTAGATGTCGTCAGAAGTGGTAAACAGTGTATATTGGTATATGTTACATACACAGACAGACTTAAAAATTTAAGATTTTGAGACTTTTCTGAGTGGTTGTGCTATAAGAGTACCTTCATACCAAATTTTAAGTTTCTAGGACGACTGGAAGTACGCTTTAGGATTTCGGATTTCGGCAATTTGTATGGAAATAGTCTTTTTAATGACTGTATCTTTTGATTGCGTGGACTTAGAAGGTTGATTTTTTCACAGCTTCAAGGGACCTTGGGCTTGAGTATTTCATATTAATTTCAGCATGCTACCTCCACGCATTCCAGAAAAAAAGGGTCTTGACAGACAGATAGACGGACAACAAAGCGATCCTATAAGGGTTCAATTTTTTTTCCTTTTGAGGTACGGAACCCTAAAAATAAGCTGAGCTTAGACCAGCAAGAAAAATCTTGCAAGTTGCAATACATTGCGGCTTTCGATCGCCCACTCCAAGCTCGTTCGCTTTACAGCCTCGCATTGTATGTAACAACTTGCATGATTTTTCTTTCAGGTCTATACTCGGCTTATGTTTTAAGCACGGCCTGGTTTTCGCATCACACTAATTTTTTAACTGATGCTGAGTTAAAGATAAACTAATTACCAGTATTGTTGCACGTAAAACTAACCATTTAATCGGTTTGGGGGTCGTTCTTCCGCAGCACCTTCTTGTATTTGACATTCTGAAAAAAAAGAATTACATTAATGTACACAAGTTTCTAAAACATGTTGTATGTACACAGAACTATATCGAGATAGAAAGAAAGAGTTTATCGATATCTATGGTAACCGCGAGCGTGTAACATTTTGCATTGATATTTTATGACAAAGACTACTTACCAAAAGGCATTTTTTTTTTATATGATGTAGCATGCGGAAAGCGGTCGTGAGCCGAGTGAAGTTCGCGGCGGGCAATGAGTTTCTCAGCCCTTCTTTTTGGCACGCGGGGTACATACACTATTTCCTTCTATCTCGATATTGTTCTGTGACACAGACATTACCATGTCAATAAGGTTGTTGTAGACATATATTTGCAACTGGTGTCTCTTGGCAGTGGTGATCATTTAACATCAGGTGACCCACTTGCACTTGACTGTACATGGAGAAATAATCGTAGCTCCAAAATCAGTAATCGCGACAAAAATGCCAATTCTATCATGTACGATATCATACATACCTCTATTTGACTATAGGATGCGTTTGTCGTTTACGAGCTGAGCGTAGCGGAGAGAAGCACACCATCATTTGACCAATCACACTATTTCACCGACCCAAAGTGGAGATTTCGAGCACTGTGATTGGACAAATCAAGGTCTACAGTAGACAGACAGGTCTACAGTAACTCTTCTCCGCCCCGCCCAGATTCGCGACAGTGAAAATGCCCCCTTAGTAAAGTCAAACTGTCTACAAAAACATGCAAAAACATACCATATACCTATGTAAACTTATTAATATAATGTTGTTTGTTTGTCTTACTCAGTAACTTAGTTTTAAACTGTTATGCTGTGTAAGTTTTTTATAAATAAATAAATAAATAATGGACTGAGCAAACGAAGTGAGGTCGCATTTCTAAATCGAATCTCGTGAAATTTTGCGAGCAGGTTCGCTAATCACATAGATTTTTATTTGTCGATTCGTTTTTTTTTTGCAGAAAAAAACGAAAAATGTTCAAAAATGACCCTATTTTCGTGATTTTGTGATCTGATTCGATAACTGTTTTGGATTTTTTTTTTTGTCAATTCATTTTTTTTTAATTATGTTCAAAAATGAGGTCGCGAGGTGTCCCTACAGCTCAATAATAGGTAATACATATATATTTATAGTATAAACAAAACACTGACCATATAACTGATCTGGTGTTTGTTCTTCTTGAGCACCTTCTCCCATTTGACATTCTAAAAACACAAACAAAATATAAATAATGTACAATTAAAATATCAAAATTATTATAAATTATTATAGTTATTATTATTATAAATTTGTGACCAATACCTTACCATATAATTGATTTGGGGCAAGTTCTCCATCACTGCCTGATGGCCTTTCTGAAAAATAGTATGAAATATGATATTAATACATTTTATTCTACATAATTTATCTTATTCTGAATTTTAATTACAGAAAAGAATGCAAAAACATATATATCAACAATTTTGAGCAACTATGTACTTTTCTAGGAGGGTAGCTTTTTAGGAATAGGCAACACCACAATTCGTCCAAATAGAGTGTATTAAGACAACACTTAAAATTCATTCTATACCAACTATTACCTTGTAGCTGGAAGGATTCTGATTGTGAATTATTGGAAGCCCGGGTGACTGCATCACTATCATATGGGTTATATATCTCGCACATGATCGCAGGACATGCCTGAAATTATAACAAATTAAGGATGCTTTTACGAAGTTAACCAGAGAGATCATGACGTTCAAGACAAAAAAATTACAAAACATTAGTGTTTTTGTCAGTGTACTATCAATTCGTTTTTACCTCACTGCCACCAAAATGGAGGGTTAATTCATTAGTATTTAAAAAAATTAAAGGCTTAAGATGCTAAAACTGTATATTATAAGCTGAAGAACATTAATTATTTAGACTTAAGGCCAAGAGCTTACCTAAAACTAGCTAGTTATTTTTAACATAAAACTACCGTGAGACTCAATCATAGTGAAATAAACGGAACCAAAGGACTATGGATTAGTCCGAAACATGTCGAGCTATACGCGACTGACATATGTGAGTGATCCGTTTATTTCACTATAGCTAGTTGTTCTTTGAATACTAACTTTGTAAATCACTATAGTAACACTATGTAATGAGGCTGACATAGTCACATTTGGTGCAATCAAGCCTTGTTAAAATATTAGATAAAAAAAAACACAATGTATAAATATTCAAGACTCAAGTTTACCTGTTCCACCATGTTCATAATGGCCACTTGCTGCGGCGGAGGCTGCGGAGGCAGCACTGGACCATCTCCAGTCCTCTCAATAGCCCGAGCTCTGCGCACTTTGCGAGTCATCGCTTTTAAGTTATCCCATGCTCGTTTGAGTGTAGCTGTGTCTCGCTGAAATAAAAAGTATTTTTTTTTATCTGATACACAATAGAAGATATTCATAACCAGACAAATGTACTTCTTTTTACATTAGGAGTTTGCATTTGACCACAATCTCAACTGATGGAAAGCGAAGATGTTGTCCAAGATGGAGTTGACCTAAGAGACCTCCTCACTCTAGCTAGCTATTTATTTATCACTGTTTATTATACAAACCTTGTGTACACCCAAATTGCTATTGTAAGCAAGTGTCAATGCTTCCCAGGCCATTTTCTTTCTGACTATAGATGGTCCATCTGTTAACTTAGAATCAAGAATGTTTTTTTTCTCGTTCACAAGTTGAGTTAGCAACATTTTCTCTTCGGTTGTGAAATTTGGCACTCTGTTCCGTTTCTTCTTTTCACTGAAATCCTATTATTAATATTAAGATTTAAATGATTGTGTTATTAGCATTAGTTATAATATTGAAAGAACAACTTCTAAAGCATTTATGTACTTTTGAATTGGCATAAAAAAGACTGAACTAGTTTTGAAATAAATTACATACTTATATGCATTAATATAATACTTACCATGTGTAAACCGTGTTCTCTATTTTGTTTTGATAGAATTGCAATAACTTTACCTCCGACTTTAGGACTTTCAAATATTTGTGTTGTCTCGACTTGACAGTAGTCAATGTTTGCCAGAAAATGAAAAAAACAAAATCATTGCGTTTGAATAAAATTGAGTTTTCACTTAAATTTTAAGACTTATATTTTAGGTATAGTAAAAGCAGACACAGTAAGACCAACCGCCATATCCAGAGTCATCAATCAATAACTTAATCACTCATTTTAGTTAAGATTTGAAAACAGAATGAAATAAATAGCCATTAGGTAGGTACAGTTATTTAGACCTTTCTGAGTAAAGTGATAAGTCTATAAGTAATCTGCTTAGTAGTTTTACCAAATGGCTTTTTCTAATAATAGAATATTTTAAGCACGACGGCCTAACTCAAAGACGTCAATTAATATTTAAAGCTGATGATTAGTAGCGATTTTCTATACAAAAAGTTGTTAATGTAAGATATTAAAGTAAATCGACCTATCCCTGAAAATGGAACGAGTATAGTACCAATTAAAGTTAATTGTCGCGTCGGCAAGACGCGACGCGAAGTGTTTCACACATTGGTACTTACCTTTTGGGTTAGCTGGTTGTTTATGAATGGTTACAGTTGATTCGATCGACGATATCAACAAATTCAACAGCACTGATACCAATACCAAGGGTTTTATATGAAATTGTAACAAATTATATTATTTTTTGGCATATAAACAAACCAAACTCTTTCTCCGAAACCACACACACTGACTGATCTTATTTTGGTTTTAATTACCTGTCATGGCTGTCATTGTCAATTTGTCATTTATTTGTTTTTTTTTAACCAAAAAAGGTAAAGACCAGAGGTTATACAGGTCTTGTTAATTTAGCGAATAAAAACGTTTAACTTATTTTATGACAGCAACAGCACAAACGCACACAGTCATGCTGAACTGTATCAGCAATTGCGATACTTAATAATACGAATTGTGGACATTGACTGTGATGCATGTGTCTAACTACCATGATGGAATTTGAGATCTCCATTAAATTCGTATGACATTTAGACCTTTGCTTAATACAATAGCGCTATCTATGAAGTAAAAAAAAAAACGAATATCTATAGTCGGCTCTATTGTACTAAAATACCGCCACTCGCCATACCTTAGCCTGAAGCCGCGACACCAGCGCCGCCTGGCCCTGCTGCGCGCGGCGGTACGCGTCGAGCCTCCGCCTGTGGTCCGCAGACTCGCCAGCGAGACGGGCGCGGAGCTCCTCGTTTTGTCGGCGCAAGTCGCTGCCCACGCTGCCACACGGGGAATCCATCTCTGGCGGGCTCTCCATGGATTTCTACAGAAAATAAAAATTAAGCTAGGTAATGGGCTAAAGAATAATTAACACACAACATAACTTTGATGTTAGCCAACCCATCGGCAGCTCACTTTCAATAATCTAGTGATCTAGGATGGAGCAGTCGCAATCTGTGTAATTTTTTTATTTATAAATGTGGGTTACATCCCGGACGAGCCCCCAAAAATTTGTGGGATTGGCATAGTCGATTGAAGCAAAACATAAAGTTCCGACGGTTGAAAATTTACCGTTACGTTGTACGGTTACCCTCGTCGGTCCGAAAAAAATCAAGTGGAAAAAAAAGAAGACGATTTAAGACGATCAAGACTAATCAATAAGACGATATTGTTACGAAAAATCGAAGACGTTAACAATGACAAAAGAGATCAGACGCGGCAGCAGACAAGCAGACTTTGACGGCGAAATTCCTAGAACATCGCAAAGTGGTACGGGCGGCGGAACGATGTTACATCCCGGACGAGCCCCCAAAAATTTGTGGGATTGGCTTGTCGATGAAGTAAAAACACTTTAAAACTTGAAAAATATAATTAAAATAAAAAACTAAAAAAACAATCTAAAATTCACAACCGTCACAGCGCGCGTCTTTCGTCTTAATCCCCCTGATTTCTCCTCTCTTTCCCTCTCGTTCACTCAATCGTCATGCTATCTCTTTCAGCTGTCATACGTCATTCTTACATTCCGTTTCATGCAATCCTACATAAATTTCTGAAAATGTCAATCAAGCCAAAAAGCAAAAGCTGGCTGGAAAGAGAATAAAAATTTTACGCCTGTGAAAAAACAAACAGCAACTTGTCACCTAAAGGCAAATAGACACCCTCGACTAACTTTTTATAGGAACTTACCTCCCTCTTCAGACGCTGGTGTGGAAGCGTTCCAGTCCTCCGCGCCACGGGAGCCCGAGCGCTCCGCGGCGTAGTCAAGCCCTCCCTCGTAGGCAACTGCACAAAACCGGCACATCGTTATCATTAAAATCGCGTGCCTGAATCTAGCTTTAACCTAAATTACATTAGATACATTTTACAACCTCAAACGTCACTTTCTTTTTTGTCTTCCTTTTGTGTTTCACCTCGAAAAACAAATGACGGGCTGGCTTGAATTCGTAAGACATAGCTTTGGATTAGAACGTGAATAAAAAAAGTAAAATGTTTTCAGCCAGTGTTTTTCGCAGGCGTTATGATGGGTCTCTGGTTTGGTAGTGCACTAGAATGGGGTTGGTTAGCCGGCTGGCTGGCTATCGGGCCAGGCATCTAATTACCTGCCGCCCACTGCAGTTACCGTGGTAAGCCCGAAGAAAGGTGAATAAACCTGTCTCTGTTTAACTCTGAATAAATCATTACGGTAGCACGAGCGGGCAGTGCTTACAAAACGCACGGTACCAACTTATGTATGTACAATAATGGTTTTCCTATCGGAAAATATCGCGACCACGTGTACGACCAGGGGGGGGGGGTGTACAACAAGTACATGTTATTGCATTGTTGTGTTAGGGACATGCAGTGGCAGATTTTCCGGCCGTCTAAACCCGGACCTAGGGCGGCCATTGTCAAGCGCGGCTAATCGTGAAGTGAGGCGGTTGATGCTACACGGCATACGTCGGCCAAGACTATTAGTCCGCCTTCTGGCTATGGACAAAATATGATCCCCGAAAATTAACTAAATTAAAAAATAATTAGGTAAACAAATTAATTTCGATTCAGAAGGGATCAAATTTTAGTCGGAGTAAAATATTACAAAAAATACTGAGATACTAATACTGAATACTGAGAAGAAAAGCGCGTGTATTTGAAGATAAGTACCAGATAATCTAAATTGAGAAAATGATACAAGTTAGTAATATATTCTTGTCTAGTCAGTTAAACCAGGAAAAGACAGAAAATGGGGCATGTGCCCCTTAATTGAATAATGCCGTTAAGTAAGTATTTTTTATGATTATTTTTTCTATAACTCACCCTTTTTATGAGTAACCAGCCAGTATGATTCACGTGTCAATACTCATAACGCCATGGTTGCTTAGCAACGCAATCAAGGAAGAATTTCCCTAACAACACTGCGCTTCGAAAGTGGATTTAGTGTGTATGTAGGGTACATACTCAATTCGTTCGTTGATTAGATTATGAGTATGATAAATGTTGCACTTAGTTTCCACTTGCACTAAAAGTCATATATTACTTTATCGCCAATCACTGCCAATAGAATTTGGGTTTTGAAAAACAACCTTTGAACGTGTCCTTTAATTACTGAAGATAGTCCATTTTAATTTAAGTAATCGAACACATTTTGAATACGAGTTATGACTCACTGATGTATGATACCTTTGAGGTAAAGTGCAATACTGATTAAAAATTTACTATTTTTTTTCGTGGGGTGCCAGAGTCACGCTTCAGCGGTCACCCCACAGAATGATTGCAAAGATAAAACTATTTAAACAGTCGCTTTTTTTATTGATCTAACGGGATCATCAATTTAATCTTGATAGCAGCTTTACACTTAGGAGTAAGGCTCTGCTAGCACTGGTTATAAATTAGGTATACAAGGACTTTCTCGTAATGGCTAAGGAGCCCTATCCTGGGCGTGTCCGATACGCTCTCGGCCGTTTTTAATTGTTATACTCGAGTCTTGGATTTATCTATAAGTACCATTAATCCGTAGTCAAGTAGCCATAGTAGAGGCTTTGCCTAGTTTAGGACTAGATCAATTGGTGTATAATTTATACGTCAAGTAGGTTTAAGTCCAGCTAAGGGTTGAGCAAGCTGCTCTGGGCGCCAGGTGGCTAGGCGCTTAACAGCGGACTTATCGTGAATCTACCTACCTAGATTAGTTGATAGCATAGCAACAGAAAGCGTTTATCGCGGATAAATAAAGCCTTTTTTTTGTATACGTACTCGTACGTTATGGCTAGAAATTGTGCTAATTTATCAGTAACTTTATTTAGTGATGGCGCTACAAATAGAGGCACATAATTTAATTACAAACCAGCAACCATTAACCACTTTCTGCAGCTAAAAAATTAAGGAAAGATTACAAATATCTGTCTTATCAAAAAAAACGTTTGTTTACGAAACCAAAGCGGCTGTCACCCGGATCTTGTATAGCCTAATAGCCTACCTTAAAGTGACAAAATATGTAATCACAACCATATGCCTTTGCAATAGAGTCTTATTAGCTGTAGACTGTTGGTTTATCTCTCCCACGTGACTGTTTACCGGACATGGCATTACAAATATAGATTGATATGCCTCTAGGTCTTTGGGTCACTAACGTGATGCCGCTAATTGGCAGATCCCTGCATTTGGGAGATGCGTGATAAACAACAAATAACTAAAAAGTGGAGTTAGTGGATATAAGTGAGGTTCCGTCTTTATTTTGCGTTGAAGAACGGTAACGAGGAACGAGGAGGACAACCACATAATAACGAAGGGAAGGTAGAATGATTGAACTGTGGTTTTGTTGCTTTTAAAATGGGCTCGAAGTGAGTTCCGAAAGGCGTCAGCGTATAGTGGTGATGGTGATAGTTGGGTCGGTGTGACCGAAGCACATAGCCATAAGATTAATTTGCCCAAAAGCATTTTTTCTTCTGAAACCGAATAGAGCAGCTTAGGTTTTATAAAAAAATTTAATAGTTCGCGGTTTCATAACAAAAGCCTTTCGGGCAAATGTACATTATGGCAAGTGATACAATTATGGAAATTGAAATTCGGACAAACGATAGAGAACCCTGTACGGCATGGTGTTGATTCGTGTAGCATTGGAGGGGGGGTGTTGCATGAAAACATTATTATAAAACACATATTTGTAGCATAGACGGTAGTTATCTTGCACTTTGTGGCCGCGGGTGAACAAAGTTGTGTTAGTTCGAAAGTATTTTGTTAAAAAGTTTTCATTTAAATTCACGGCTTCTCGAGTGAAAGTGAGGTACGAGTGTACCACATGTGCTATAGTTGTATCATGCTGCCGGCACGAATAAATAGTGCTTCCAGACAGGTACTTAAGTTATGCATTTCCCAATGTTAAAAATGCAACAATTTCGGTGATCTGTGTGTAGCATAGTTATCTCTTCCTTCTTAGCAGCTAAGGCAGTGGCATAGCTGGCCCGGGTGACCTACGGATATAACCGGATATCCTACCTTGAGATGCGCTCGGCTAGGGAGGATGTTCAAATAAAAAAGGGCCGTGAATTTTGCTGGCAGTGATTCGAGGCCACATAAATGCTCCGTGCCCTTAGTGTAGGTAATCAAAAAGCACAAAATACGTCTCGATCGCGTTTGCGTTAAAGTGTCAAATAGTATGAGAATTGTATGACGTGTTTCTTGGCCTGGTCGGCGATTACACTAGGCGCTCTGAGCGTCTAGTGTAATCAACTACCAAATAAACGTCTCGATCGCGTTCGCGTTTACGTCTGAATTGCTAATGGGCAACACGGCAGCGCCACTAGTGGCACTTATCGATACCAAACAATTCTCATAATTTCACACTTTAACGCAAAGTAAAACGTGTTCGAGACGTATCTTTTAGCCGTCAATTATAGTAAAAGCTCAGAGGCCCAAACATGAGTAATAAAATTGAGTGACGTTTGCAACAGCGCCGCCCGTGAGCGTAATTGGTACTAAAACTTAATAAAATACGAAGTTTCTCGATGGCAATACGGTAACAATTACGTTAAGCAGGATTCGAATATTCGTGCTCGGGGGTCTGCTCTGACCGCCAAACAGGTTAAACGTCACTGCCTGTAGATTCATAGGGTTTACTGGGTTTCGTATGAAAATAGTCTTAAGAGCAGCAATAAAGTTTCATAGTGAAATAAAACGAAACGAGTCGAGGTTAGCCCGACATGTTTCGGACTAATTCGTAGTCCTTCCTCTGGGAGCGCACGACCCAGCGGCAGCGAGACGCACACTGACATGTCGGGCTACACTCTACTTATATACGTGAGTGATCCGTTTTATTCCACTACCTATGATATATTTCATGTTAAAATCAATAAGTGTCATTGAGAAAATTGATAAATTGAGGTCTACCATTTAAGGGGGTGTATGGTGATGGAGATGATTCCCTCTTGGTTAAATTTGAATATCTAAGTCTATGCCTTTGACTTCTTAATCCACTATACTCATATAATTTTATTGACAATACCTAATAAGTTGAGTCCCTAAAAAAAGATAAATAATTTGATACCGCTTATCTGCTTCCTAATAAACAGCAATAATCTGTAATGTTACGTATCGATCAAAGTTCAATATAAACACGCGCTATCCTTCACTTGTTTTTTTGTTAAAAAACACTTTCTTATAATTTATAGCTAAGTAGGTAGGTGTAATTAAAGCACGTTAAAGTGAGAAAAGCTTTCCCCTGTCAAAATATTTATGACATTGTCATAATGTTGATTTTTGCCTGGCCCGTGGGAAAGGTTTTTCTACTATGTCTATGCTGAAGTGCTTTGTGTGGAAGCGGAGGTGGACGGGAAGTGCATGAAGCCAACCATTTGTCGATTAGTCGTAGCTGTCATTCACATGAAAATTATTTTTTTTAATTCATGAATAAAAAAATACGGATTTAGGTAGAGCCGTAGAGCCAAAAAACTCTATTGTCGATTCTCAAGCAAATTATAGTGCCATTCAACCATTTATGCGGGTGGTAGGACCTTATGCGAGGTCCGTCCGGATAGCTACCACCATCTTACTCTCCAATCCTGCCGCTAAGCAGCAGTGCTTGCTGTTGTGTTCCGGTGTAGACAGTAAGACAGCCGGTGTAGTTACGGGCACAAGAGGCATTTCATCTTAGGTCTCTAGGTTGGCAACACATCTGCAATCCCCCGATGTTGCGGGTGTATAGACACCCATACTGGGGCAGTGGTGATCACTATCATCAGGTGACCCACTTGCTCTTGCCTTCCTTGTCGTGTAAAAAGAAATATAAAAAAATCTGTCATTCAGTGTGTGATTTGTGGAATTTGACAGATAGACCTCACTCGACACTAGCTCACTAGCAATTTGATTTGATTTAATGATGAGTTTGATGTTTCCAATCTGCACTAGGCCTTCATCGTTAGTAAAACTTACAAACGTATCTGTGAAAATACCATTCGTAAACGGAGAATAAATATGCTCGATTTGAAATATCCGTAGAGAATGTACCTACCTATGGATCTAACACGTGGTATTTTTGTAGATAATATAGACTGATTTTCACCAATTTCAAGTATTGAGCTCACAGGTGCGTTCGATTTATTTATGTAAGTACTAGGATATTTTGAGGTCACGAGTGTAATTAGCGAGGAAATACTTCGGTTAACAGCTCGAACTTTTGTGGTGGTGTTTGAATGTTGATCAAATTTGGATTGTACATAGGTGTCTTGTAGATACTGATACTTGCTGATACTTAGTTCGATAGATAAACAACGAAAATAAATATTTTAGGGGGGGGGGTCACTCAATAGGTACAAAAAAGAAAAGCTGAAAAAAAAAATCGGCAAACACATACCTATTTCGACTATTTTTTTAAAAATCACTGAGGTTTCTAAGCTATTTTTTTGATTAAGTGAATATTTTCGAAATAATCGCTCCAAAAGTAGCATTTAACAAAGAAGATAGAAGAACTGAAGAGGATAGGTGAGATTATTTATCGTAGCGAATAGTTTTTCCACTTTCAGTTGCAATTTATTCAACATAAATACCTACTCAGGTCATAGGTATACCTAAAAAAATCTTTTTATCTGGACACTCTCAGTTATTTGTGGATTCGTGTAGACAAGCTCCGAGTTATGTTGTGTGTGAAGTATTTTGCTTCCTATTTACTAATCAGTAGTCTATTTATATTACCGTGCCACACCAGGCTGCAAAATTTTCCACTAAAATTATCTACATATATTTTTCTATCCATAAAAATATACAAAACTGTTAATTAGCTACTACTGTAGTAAATCCTTCGTAAATTTATAAATGCTTTTTAAACGGCGTTTAAATAATGGTAATAGGCGATTGTATGGACTGCCTACAGACACACCCCTTACCCCCAATAAATGTCAAATCAATCTGCTCCTCCACAAAGGCGTTTGCGTCAAGCCGGGGGTCACTGACCGATAACACGATTCGTGATAAACACATTGATACTGCTCCTAGTGACGACTGATATGTTATCTTGCTTATTATTCATTTTCTACAGAAGATTTAGTGGCGTCTCGCTTAGTACGCCTAATATACATATATTATCTGTTGTCAATACTTTGTAGGTACCAACATGACATACACAATACTTTGTTATTATTGATTATTGCAGCCCCCCACCAGTGTCAGCTATGTCAAACACCAAGAAGAACTCCAAACCGAACCGAACAATTTTCTCACGTGTGTAATGTCTAAACCAGCTCTAAACGCTGACATTGGCAAAATATTCCTTGCCATAGAAGCAAGGGTGAAAGCCATAATTTAAAAAAAAAACCGATATTGCAGAAGTGTCTGGTACCTATTTCTTTTTTATTTAATATTAAAAAAAGAAGCACCGGATAGCCTAGTACCTAAAACGTAATTCGTAATTAATATTAAGTAATTCGTGACCTAAAACCTTTTTAATTAGCACCACCTGCTTTAATATGTTCTTACCTTTATTCCATTATGGTTGCCTGGTAGAGATCGCTCTGTAGCGATAAGGCCGCCTATTGCTACCTTGTATTTTCTTTGTGCCTTATTTCTTGTTTTGACTGTTATGTGGTGTTCAATAAAGAAATATTGTATTGTATTGTATTGTACCTAAAAAAGCCGTGATAGCTTAGTGGTTTGACCTAATGGCCTCTCAAGCAGAGGGTCGTGGGTTCAAACCCCGGCTCGCACCTCTGAGATTTTCGGAATTCATGTGCGGAAGTACATTTGTAATTTATCATGAGCTTTTCGGTGAAGGAAAACATCGTGAGGAAACCTGCACACTCTTGCGAAGCAATTCAATGATGTGTGTGAAGTTCCCAATCCGCACCAGGCCCGCGTGGGAACTATAGCCCAAGTCCTATCATTCTGAGAGGCCTGTGCCCAGCAGTGGGTCGGAGAAAAAGGCTGGTGATGATGATGATGATAAACTCCGAAGATCGAAACTGGATCACATTTGACATTCCGTGTCTCATCACGTGCTACCTATATCATTACACCAAAGTTAGTGCTAAACTCATATACAACAACAAAACAAACAAAGACAAAAGGGATAATGATAACAATAATTAAATTTAGAACCTAAAATGGAAAACGTCCCCGAGGCCTCTACCTCGGGGCAAGGTGCCCAAAAGACTGGCGGCGTTGCCTCTTTGTATAGCAATGCTTATACGTTGGCCGAGGAACGCGCCAGCCCTAAACTAAGTTATAGGTAAGTACAGTGAAAACAGTTTTTCCACAGATCAGACAAAAATCAATCTTATGTCAAGGTCATAAACACTTTGCCATGTAAAAACATTTCTCAATTCAACTAGATATATTATATAGTGTATTCTTGTTGCTGTATTTCAGTGAGTCGGTATTAGTACTAACACAAACTTTATATCTACCTTTATACTTACGAGGGCTGTTTGATAAGTACCCGTTTATGGAAAAAAAACATTTTTTTTTTGTATATATGCATTTATTTTTCTACGTAGTCACCTTTTAACTCTATACATTTGTTCCACCTATACTCAAGCTTCAATAAACCATCCAAAAAGTATGATTTTGGAAAGTCGTTAAAATAGGCCTCTGTGGCGGCAATGACTTCGTCATTTGATCCAAATCGCTTGCCACCGAGCCATTTTTTTAAGTTGGGAAACAAAAAGAAATCGCATGGGGCCAAATCTGGAGAATACGGGGGGTGAGACAATAGTTCGTAGCGTAACTGTGCTAATTTAGCCGTCACAACTCTGGGCGAATGAGCCGGGGCGTTGTCGTGATGTAACAGTACTTTTTTCTTTTTTAAATGAGTTCGTTTGTCCTTCAATACGGCGTCGAATTCATCCAATAAATTGGCATAGTACTGCCCTGTTATTGTTTTTCCCTTTTCTAAATAGTCAATATGTATAATACCCTGCGAATCCCAAAAAACGGTCGCCATGAACTTTCCAGCCGATGGGACGGTTTTTGCTTTCTTTGGAGCAGGTTTCACTGCTTCAACTGGTCTTTCATTTCCAGGGTGTAGTGGTGGACCCACGTTTCGTCCACGGTCACGAAACGACGCAGAAACTCCTTCGGGTTTCGTTTGAACACGGCCAAACACTGCTCCGAAGTAGTCAGTCGGTTCCGTTTTTGCTCCTCCGTCAGTAAACGCGGCACCCACCTCGCCGATACTTTCTTCATACCCAATTTTTCTTCTAATATGTGTTGTACCCTCTCGATTGAAACGTTTACAGCATCAACGATTTCTCGAAGTTTAATTCGGCGGTCGGCTAAAACGATATTTTCAATTTTCTTAACCATATCGTCTGTAGTCACCTCAACTGGCCGGCCTGGGCGATCCTCATCAAAGACGGTTGTTCTCCCCCGCTTAAACTCGTTATACCAATATCTGACGGTTGTCATAGAAGGAGCACATTCATGGTAAACCGCTTGCATTCTTACTTTTATTTCATCACATATTTTTTGTATGCTGTCAGTGATATTAATATATTTAGAAAACGGGTACTTATCAAACAGCCCTCGTACTCGTATATATTATCAGGGTGATTGGGCATAGTTTTGTTCATGAACTTTCTTAATCCACATTCTAATAAATTACACGCGAATTATTATTGTTGTTTGCCTGATTGTACTCGTAAGTACATTTAGTTTATCAATGACGCAAACGCAACTATAATTGTTCAAAACATTTAGTTAAAATTAGACCTTTTATTGTTTAAAACCCTACATAATAAAAACAATATTTCTTTACAAGTCAGATAACCCTGGGTGAGGTCAAGTCGTCCTGACTCTACCCCTCTAGGGGTATGATCAAGTGTTGTTTTTATACCACGTCCGTGGCGAACAAGCATCTGGATCGCCTTATGTTAAGCAATTACCGCGGCCTAGGAACGCTTGCAACACCAGAAGTTGCCGACCCTGCATAAACCTTTTTATACCCCTCTTGAAGACCGTTATGCATCTCTGGGAAAACCTCGTTGTGATTTGTGAACCTCCCCTCTTAGCGCGGGAGACCTGAGGGTCGAGCACGACTTTACGAATGCTGCGTAACGTTACGGTTATCGAATCGAGATCGAGAAACCTCATACTAAATTTTAGTTTCAAATACGCTCGAAGGCGGGCGCTGTTCCAAACGGCATACAAACTCGACAACGTTTACTATTCGATTTTACGTCACGCAGGTTTCGAAAAGTCGTGCTCGACCCTCTTGCGGACAGAGTGGCCGGAGGGTGCCGCTGGTGCATCCATAGGGATTCCCCGGTGCCTAGCAACCCGGTAGGAGGGCAACGGTATGCTTCTTCTCTCCCTCTTCTTTATGGAGAGAGTCCCACATAACCACCAGACTTCCCCCAGGTCTGGCGGTACTCGTAA